>JAOTRQ010013323.1:0-18107 GCA_028565875.1 Hoplisoma paleatum
ACACATTTCCTGAAAAATTCAATTTCTCCAAACTGTAAACACAAAACCCAATTCACACACTGAATTCACAAAAGCTCCGACTCTTCCTGCAAAACCAAACTATTGCCTCAAAATAATTCAAGCTCTTCTCTAAACCAAACAATGTTGTCACATCAAATGTATATATTTATATACAAAGAAATATGTTACAGCAGAAGTGCATCCAGTATATACAGTGCATACAGTATCTACTCTACTGCATCATGTCATCATGCTGGGTCAGGACACAGGACTTTATCTACATCACAGGCTACATTCTACCTGGCCAGGTAAACTGGGAAATAACTCTTAGTATGTCAGATCCCTGCTTGGCATGCAAGAGATTTTCCCTGGTGTTGGGTTGCTGGTCATAAACCTTCCAAAATGATGAAGAGAAGCAATCCTCTGTTGGGCTGAGAAATTATGGGAAAAAAACATTTAGGAATTTTTGGTTGATATTGAACCACTGTCTGAGCCGGACGGTGAAAACACACATTGTCCCACACAATGACACACACACACGATGTCCCGTCTGTTCTTCTCTCTGTTTGGACTACAGTAGACATGGTGAATCTACTGAGATTGTGCTGAACTCGAAGTCCTGCTTGCTTCATAGTCATTCCATGGACAAGAACGTGATCAATGATGGTTGCCCATATTTCATCTGAAATGATCGTTCTTTGTCTTGTATGTCCTCTTCTTTCTCTTCCATCTCATCCTCTTACTCTGTCTCTCTTACTGTTTCTATCCACAGGGAAACTATGATCGGGCCTCATTGTTCTGGCTAATATTGGTTTCTTCACATCATTTGTCACATTTGTGATCAATGTTGAGTTGTTGTGTTTAAGTTGTGATACTTGTGCTTCATTTGAGTTTCACTTTTGCTACCTGTGCTGACCATGATGCAACCCAAGAGCATCACCGTGCAAAATGTGTTTCAGTGGGTCAAAATAGGTTTACAAATTGTGTCTAAATAGGTGAAATGTGCTTGTGGTTCTGCCAAATGAGTGACACTTACAATAAATGAGTTTAGGACACAGAGAATTTAGTTCAGACTTTTGTGTTTTAGCAATCGAGAAAAAC
Organism: Hoplisoma paleatum; assembly: GCA_028565875.1. NCBI lineage: Eukaryota > Metazoa > Chordata > Actinopteri > Siluriformes > Callichthyidae > Hoplisoma > Hoplisoma paleatum. The sequence goes on from JAOTRQ010013323.1 coordinate 1,102, forward strand.
TGTAAAGGTCTTTAGTATTTGTATCCGTGGGTACATTGATCTTCTCAGGTGTAAAAAATAATAATAATTTTCACCATGTCCTCAATTCTTTTTCTTACCATGCGCAATTTTTTTTTTTTAACATGTCCTCTCAGGGGTGCAATTTTTTTTTTTTTTTTCAATCATTAAATGTTTTTTTCACCATGTCCCTTCTGGGGCTCCGTAGGTTTCCACTGGATATTCAGGCATCATGAGTGTTTTTTATTTTATTACCGTGCTCTGTACATTTGCACATGAGTCAACGAATCAGTAGATTTCAGAAATACTTTACCGCTGGTATTTCAGACAGCTGGTTTCCATCCAACCACAAGTCCTTCAGGTTCACAAGACATCCAATTGTCTCGGGCTGCACATGAATGCAGAAGAGATTGACAGTTTAGCAAAGTGAGCAAAACTTCACCAGTTTACATAGAGATGCAAATGACTTATTGGCTTATATACTTATTGGCTTATATATAAATGACAAGTGGCTTATTGCTGTGGTATGTCTTAGCAAATCCATGGTCACAAATTGAATGAAAAACATGAATGAGAGTAGGAAATGCTAGAAGTGTTCTCTGCTCTGGGCTCTGCTACACGGCCACTGTTGGGTCCTTGAGCAAGACCCTTAACCCTGACTGCTCCAGAGGTGCCGTACGTTGGCTGACCCTGCACTCTGACCCCAACTTCCAGACAAGTTGGGATATGAAGAGAAACATTTTCTTGTACTGTATATGTGTAATGACAAATAAAATTTGAATTTGAATCTAGAAGCTTAACTATAAAATGACCTCAGATATGATGACCACATATCAATAAGTCAATTACATACAAAAGGCAATAACTAACAGATTACCACACTTTACTTGATAAAGGAGAGACACACTATTCTATAACTTCTAAAGCTGGAGAAAACTAGATTTTTACTAAGTGGCGTCTCAAGATGAGTTTGAGAGGTTTAGGGGCTCGTTACACTAACACAAGACTTACACTACAGGCAAGTTTGTTCTTTTACGGATTCGAGATGAGGCAAATATTATGATTATGGTCACTAAATGGTTCTCCTGCTTTGTCATATGACTGAGCATTGTAGTGCCAATTTTAAGCCTGGATGAAATACATAGACTTGTGCCAGGAAGAGCATCTGGCATAAAGCAGCTCTGTCAGCTAAAACACACTACTGATCTCTTTATTACACCACTTACCCCAGAGCTGCTTGTATCAATGTCATAAAATTAATCAAAACACTTTCCATTCATACAAACATTGATAGATATATTGATATACAGAAAATTAAATGATCCTAAGGGAATGTTTGTTACGGATAGTTATTTTTTGTTATAAGTGATGCTTATACTTAAACCATTATTTTAAATAAAATATTAGCGAATTATATTGTTCTTAATACTCTAAAAAGAAATTATAATTTTTTTACAATAAAACCATAAAAAATGCCATTTAACAGGGATATCAGTGGGATATCAACAATTGGGGCAGTTACCTATCTACTATTATTAGTTTGGAAATCTGAAACACTGAGTCTGCAAAATTTGAACCAGGAATTTTTGGTGGTTTGGTGGTCATTATTATTATTGCACTGTTAATATCTGATTTTAAGAATTACTGGTTAAACATTTGTTATGAGCACTGCCAAAACATTTGTACGTCCTATTCAAATCGATAAATACAGTAGGAAAACTACCAGACTATACAGCTCATTGTTCCCCACATCGAGTTCTTCAAGTCTGTGTAGCTGTGAAAGAGATCTGCAAACAGACAATCCATAGACAAAGAACTGGACATTTAGTAAGAGAACATTATATTAACTCGTGCATGTACACACATGGAACAGCGTACTTACTCTGGTAAATATGTCAACAGGTTTTCACGAAGTTCCAGTGATGCCAAGTTACAGAGGCTGAAAAGAAAATTTGGCATTGTTACAAAACTCCAGTTAGTATTAAAATGAAAATGTTTAACATGTTTAATTTTGTTTTTGATTTAACTTGATCTTGGCTCATTTTACTCTCTTTAAAATTGATATAGATTATGAATCATCTAGCCTTTTAACGACCAGAATCTATATCAATTCTGAAGAGAGTAAAGGCTGAGGTCAAATATATAAAAGCAAGGAAATTTCATGACTGGACTTGTTGCTCAGGTTGTATCACAGTTTCACACTAGAATTCATCGAGCGCCATTCTTTAACAGAGGTTTGTAAAAACAAACATCACTGCAAGCCCAGGTGCTTTATTTTATACACTTGTGGCCATGAAGTGACTGGAAAAACTGATTCCAATCATTTGGTTGGGTGAGCGAATACTTTTGGCAATACAGTGTATGTATGAAAAATTCTCTATATTTGCTTTATTATTTGACATATGGTTAAAAATTAAAACAGTAAAAATGTATCTAACTTTACTGCATTAAACAAAATATCTTGTTTCTGAAACATGATTTAGACATGAAACCTACTATAACTGTTTAAATTTAGCAGAAAATCACCTGACATTGTACAACTCGGTGCATTTGGTTCATATCTATTTGGCTTGGTCACATTTTTTTCAAAAATGCAGTCAGCTGCCACACATCACTGACTTGGCATAGATTTTACTCTGGATACCCTTTCTGTCACAGGCCCCCTATTCATTCAAGCTTGAGACCAGCACTACAAAGTACTGACTAAGTATCTACGAGACTATTCATGCTGCTATAATTACACAAAAATCTGCACAAATATTAGTTCTGACATATCCCCCTCTCTATCACTCCCCCCCCCATGGCTATCTGTGTGCGCTGTGGCATTTTAATAATAGCTGCTGTGTTACAAAGCAATCGTTGCATTCCAAGTAATGAGTAAATCGGTAATGTGATTGTGAATTATTTAACTTCATTTACTCTTTAGTATGTTAGTATGCATAGTGAAATAACATGTGATTTGCTCATCATCTCCTCACTGAGAAATAAGCAGTAATACAGCCTGAATTGTATCCTAAACATTAAGAGAGCTAACAATAAAGAGCAAAATTACACGAACAGCATTTAAAATATTTAGTCAATAGTTTTATATAATTCTGTTAATTATTATGATCATTTTAATTAGTAATTATTTTAGAATTTTATTGAGCTTTTCAAAATGTTTTTATTGAACTAAAACTGAGCAATGGGCATTCGGAAATACAAGTTGAGGCTTAAAAACTTTTTGCAGCATAACTGTTTGATGTGTTATGAATGTCCATCTCCTATCATGAATGTTACCTAAAGGGTAAAACATAACATTAAAAGCTAAATAAAACGATATGTTTTATTGATTATTTAATATTTACTGTTAAGGACGATGTGATTTTGTGACGATTGATTTTCTCCCACTTTTAAACTTTCATCACTGATGTTCCACCTTGGACTCCCATAGTTAAGTGTCAAAACACGACAAAAATGGAAAATTACTTTCTCATTCAATGACTAGATGATTAATTAAAAAGCCTTTGGGTATTTACATGAACTCGTTGAGTTTGATTAGTGGTCAAAGATCAGGAACTTAAGCTCTGACCTTCCTTAGCTTGTCAAGTCCAAATCTTCAGCCACTACGCAGATTTACTATTTCTCTTTATTAAATAAAATCAGCCAAAAATTAGCTCATGTTAATCTTGGAAGTGTGTTCTTTACAGTTGAGCATTTTATGGTTTCTTACTGTTTTTACTGTACAATAATTACACAAGTGCTTTGAGAGGTGAGTCTTTATGATGTACCTGGCGTACCCCCTACAACGTGACAGGAACGTATTTCATGTGTTAAAGGATCTAAAATATGGGATCATTTTGAAAAGGATAAAAATACAAAGAGGAAAACTTACAGATATATCAGGAAAACATTCACCTATCATTCGTCCACCACCAACATGCATTACTACTTCAAACATGTAAGAACATGTACTTCAAACATTCAATCACCAAAATATCCACGATACAGAAAAGCTCTTTTGCCATTATTTAGCTTGTTTATAAAGTGAGCACTTCTGAACCAATGTGTGTCACTAACATCTAATTCCTTGTATGTGTCCTATTTAATCAACGAAGTCTGATTCTACTGTCATTGTGATAGTTGGATTAAGATGACATCAAGGTAGATATCGAATGCTATGTGGCACAGAAAGAATTTAAGTAGTTCCAGAAAGCAGAAATTCTCCAACTGTAGAGAGACAAGGACTTCTCAAACAGCAGAAAATTTTTCAAGGACCCCCTCATACATACCACACAATTTAACCATATTGGATTATGACCATAGATCCTGTTCATGGAATCTTATTCTAAAATCCTAATCACCACAATAGATTAAAGTACAAATTTTATTGCATTTTATTGTATTAATTTGGCTTTGTAGAGCGTTGATGTTTTGAATTGATTGTGGACCACGACAGGAGACAGGTGAACTGTGGTGTGGAACACTGTGGTGTGAAAATGTGGCATCATTTGGGTTGATTAAAAATTGGTTGTTTCAAGTCTTCAATAGACATGGTAAAAGTTATTAAATATAATAAACCATATTGTAGGTCTTTTAGTATTTATTTCCATCTGTAACAGAGAACAGCTTGCAATACCATATGCTCAAATACTAGCAGCCCAACCTGATGTATTGTCGTGATTGATAGGCAAAAAGTGATCTGGAGCTAATCCTAAATAACTAGCAATTCACTATTCATTTGAACTGTGCATCAGCTACTGACATCTGGTGAGATAGAAACCAGCTTTTTCTTTGTGTGTATTTTTTACTGTGTTAGAACCAGTGGAGACGCGAACACGGACCACAATTGGCCCCCGGGAAATGCTGGATTTAATAAATCTCATTCAGGCACCTGATACTACAAGCAAAATAATAGAAAAATAATCCCCAACCAATTTAATTTAGACACCAACTGTCTCATTTTCAGCACTTAATGGATCCAGTAGTGAAGCAACCCTGTTATTACAGACATTGTATTCATCATGAGAAAAGAAGAGTGAGGAAAAACTGTGGCCTAAAAGAATCCTGATGCAGGATTAGACAGAGTGATTTACAGCTATAAATAAGTGCATGCTAGCAATGGACTTAGCTGTGAAGCGAAACATACAGTGAAGCTGTTCCTAGCCCAAACACTCATTAAAACTACCTAATGAAACTTGAGTTGATAAGTTTTGTCTGCTAAAGTTAAACGCACTGCTATCAGCGATAGGAGAAGAATATCAGGAAAAGAAGTGCTATCAGGAAAAGAAGTGTTGTCATGCCGGGTTTATAATATGGATGTAACAATACAATTACCGGTATTTATTCAAGTAATAATAAAAAATAATAATGAGTTACAATTATATAACGCCTTTCACAATCCCAAGGTCACTTTACATGGGAAACATATAGAAAACAATACAAACAAAGAAAACAAACAATAACTAAGTAGAATAGTGCAATGAAAATAGAAAAGTTTTTTAATGTTTTTTTGAAAGAAAACAGACTGGTGGAGTTACAGAGTGATGGAGGAAGGGAGTTCCAAAGTTTGGGGGCAGCTGCACTAAAAGATCTTCCACCCAGCGTGACGAGATTAGTGTGTGGGACAGTCAGTGAGACAGAGTTGGAGGATCTGAGACTGCGAGAGGGACAGTAGACCTGGATGAGTTCAGTTAAATATGGAGGAGCGAGACCATGGATGACCTTGTAAGTTAGGATCAGGATCAGCATATTCATCCACTATAAGACCAAAAGTAAGTAGGCATTGGATCATGACTTGGACACCTGACCCAAGTCAGTATTTCTATTGTCTTTCACCTGTCTGGTCTTGGCTGAAGTCTCAATGTATGGGATCCCATAACTGCGTGCTAGGTCTTGCGCTTGCCGTGTATCCACTGTTCGAGCTGGGAGGTCACATTTATTTCCCACAAGCACCATTGGCACATCATCTGAGTCTTTTACTCGCTTGATCTGTTCTCTATGAAAGCAGAAACACAAAGGATACGATATGTTTAGTACAATTTCAAATTTTTAGCATTTAGCAAACGCCTTAACCACTAAATTCCCAGGACTGAAGAAACTGCATTAAGATGAGATGGAAAGTTGTGTGGTGCATAGTGGCATACACATACATGAGTGCACTGAAATGTAGTGCACAATGGCGCTAGAATAGTGTGTAAAGTTATTTCACACTGAATGTTGTGCCCGTTAAAAATGTGCCGTCCGAGCACTTTCAGTGCAGAATTTACCAGTGTGACAGCACAGTTCATTGAAGCATAGTGTTCGTAGTGTCACATAACTTTTGCTCTTTTCTCCGTGTTTGTGACACATCAGTTAGAGCTCACATATTTTTACTGATGATAAATTTAATATAAAATCTGCCATTGTTAGATTTTAACAACCAAGTAGTAGCTTAATGACCACCCTAGTAAGGGTCAACCTGGTGACCAGTCTGTAAGTTGTGTGAGTACACCCCAAAAAGGAGAAGTTCAAATTTGTGTATGAAAATGCAAATCACATTTTATTATATCATGTCATATGAATCTACTTGCATGGTTGTAAAATATGAATAATTTCACTCTACTCTAACAAGGACCCACTATATGGAGTGTACTGCCCATAAATAAAAGAGGATAATTCATTTATTTTCCTTTCTGGATCTCTTAGCATGTGCTTGAGTGCTTTATATTTCACCTCCAACCCCTGATCCAGATCGATTTCACTAGTAGCTCATTATAATCTCTCAGTGTATGGCTAGGCTTTATTTAGATACAAGAGATTCTGTGATATCTCAAAAAAGCCTGTGAGGGAGAGACTAATTCATCCTTATCCTGCCTTTTAAACCTGGCAAACTATAAATTATTAAATTGTAGTGTTAAAAAAACTATAGTTTAATTGAAAAATTGTGAATACATTTTATTTTTAAATATAGCAATATTTTGTGCTATTTGTACTTTTAAAAAGTAGATTTTCCAACATAAACGTTTATTTTTACTTGAGTATGTTTTGTCCTAATTGTAATTCAATATATTTAAAATCACATAAGTACCAGGATAAAAGAAATGCATGTTATAATCAGGCTATGAAAATGCTTCAATAAATAGAGTTGCCAGATTGCAGGCTTTCACCTAAAACCTATTAAAAAATCTGGATAAACACATGAAAAAATGCACAGTATACATTACAACATACATAGTTCACATCAGTATACATCATGCACACTATAGGTTCATAACTTCATACTTCATAAAAAAATACAAGCCATTACAAAGTACTTTTTATGATTATTAAAGTTATTATTTTCAGACAAATCTATAGTAACACATTATTGCACTAAAATGTAATATTTAAAAGCCCTGTCGTCCCAATCCCTCTATCATCTGCACAATGTACAGTGACGTTACAGAATGTATGATAATGCATTTGTAGTTTGACTCATATACAAATCTGTTTATAATTTTTTTTTTGTTGGACTTTTTTTAAACATAATTTTCTTAATTTTTAAATTACTGTTCAAAATTGTGAGTAACACAATTTTTTTTGCTTCATCTGATGTCCTTCATTGGATGTTGGACTGTTTAAAGAAGCTTTAAGGGGAACAAGAACTATTTAAGATTATTGAACACACCTGTATTGATGAATGTCTTCAAAGGATTTGGTGTTATTTATTGCAAACACGCAAAGGAAGCCCTCGCCTGTCCTCATGTACTGGTCCCTCATGGCACTGTACTCCTCCTGACCTGCTGTGTCCAGGATGTCCAGCAGGCACGTCTCACCATCAATCACCACTTGCTTTCTGTAGGAGTCCTGCAAATATAAATAATGTTCCTTAACCCAGGCCAACAAGCATCCTTACATTGATCTCATATTTTTTTACAGTGTTTACTAGCCATACTGACACTACCAAACACCAGGAGTCATCATGAGTAATCATGTAAAAAAAAATCACAAAGGTTAGTGAATTGATTATTGTCTCTTTAGAGGCAGGCATAATGAGAAAGAGAACAAACCAAGCAGAATGTCATGAACACATGGTCATATATGTTCATGCATTGTACTGTGTATATGCCATTATTTTACTGTGAATTAGAACATTTCTGTATCTAAAATATTGAGTTTTATTTTTCCTAAATATACTGGGCCACAAGCATTAACTTACATTTAAAATATAATTAGTAATTATTAATGACCATTGGCCTGTTGGCTTTTTATAGAGGGGAAGCACATTGTCGGTTTACATCATAAATCATTCTAGTGATTAAATGATGATTTACAGCTGTCAATCAAAGTATGATTTAGCCTTTTGACAGATCATCCAATCATGTTGCAAAAGTGCTGCCTCCAGACCCACCCAAAGCTCCATCTCTCCCAAGAGACGTGTAGCATCCTAGGGTGGGAAAAGTCATGTCATTTATTCAATGACCGATGAGATTCAAAGCAATGACAAAAGCTTTCCATGCCGTGCTGTTGAAGTGAATAGACGCTCGGTTTCTGCAAGAAAATGTATTGATTCTACAGAAATGTAGGAGAAGTGATAAATATTTTGTCTATTTATGAGTAACTGATTCTGAAAGACCTCGTCATAGTGAGGCTGGTGGATTGTACGCTGCAGTTCTCCTCAACCAGACCAACAACACAAACTTTAAAATATGCTATTATTTGGACAATGTTAGATTGATGTTTATCAGAGGTGCAAAGACATCTTTGTGTCTGAGCAGGAGGACAGGATGGCTGTGAATTGGCCTGCCATGCCATGAATTGGTGCTGTATCTAGGGTATTCCTGTATTAGAAACTGATGTTTCAAAATGAAATCCAGACTAAAAATTGACTATAATATTGAGATTGAACACATATCATTAAGTCATTAAAGGGAAAAGCTTAAACATTCAGCATAAATCGTTTTTTTATAGAACATCCACACTCGTTACCTCTATGGTCGGGTCGTATTCGTCCACAAAATGGTTCTGGATGAGTTGGATGGTGAGAGCGCTCTTGCCTACGCCTCCAGCACCCACCACCACCAGTTTATACTCAGTCATCCTCTCTGCTCCTCTTTAGCAACTCTGCCCTATGAATGGTACATAAAAGCTTTAAAACAACAACACTGGAACAAATGCAGCACAATCTGGATATATTTTAGAGAGGAATATCCTACAAACAAGTAACATATTGTTAGATCTTAGAGTTTGAACATGTAATAATATTTTAAAAACTATTTTCTAAAATGCTAAAAATCAATTTTGATAGTTTTCAGAAAAATAACATTTACTCAAAAACAGATTGTAGGCTCAGTCGAAACCTTTTCAACTATAATTGACAAATCTAACAACATTATTATAATGAGATAAACAAGTTTACTATTCCTTAATAAAAATAGATAGAAATATAGAAATAATGTGATTATTTTTATTTTATTTGTTTAAACAATTAACATATTCTATTTTTAAAGTTTCAGTGCACCCTGCAGTTTAAATTAAATGTCAATTAATATTAAAAGAATAAATAATCAAAAGAATCATTCAAATATTCAAATCAAACAGATTTGTATTAATTCTTTCTGAATCATTACATACCTAATATATTAGTCTATTTTTTACAAAAACGCTCAGTTTCTACAAGAAAATGTATTGATTCTACAGGAATGTAGGAGAAGTGATAAAAATTTTGTCTATTTATGAGTACCTGAAAGACCTCGTCTTTGAGATAACCGTGTTTTAACTTGTTTATAGTTAAAGAAATGTTAACACAACTGTACATATTTGACATTTAATTTTTGACAATTTAGTGAAATCTATGCCTCAGTTGTAGTCTTAGAGAAATATATACTGTTATTGACTAGTTTGACCACAATCTACAAAAACAAAGCAGGAACAGAAAGCAGTATATTAAAAGATTGGTAGAAAAGTGCAGTGTTTTTCAGCACAATGGGTGTAAAATCCATTGTGTAGAATTTGTATTAATTCTTTCTGAATCGTTACATACCTAATATATTAGTCTATTTTTGACAAAATAATTATTTCTTATAAAGCATTTCCTGACATTTGACACGTCCCTCAGCCATATGCTTTTACACTATTAAAGCAGTCACTGACAGTAATAAATTAGGATTCTTTTAATAAGTGATTCATAAAAGCCCAGGGGACCCAGACTGCACTTCACCCTCTCCGTAAACCTGCCATTTGTCTATGAGCACATGCCAATATGCACTATACACATTTCATTTTATCTATGCACTTTCTCACTCCTCTCCCATTTTAGCATAATCAATACATCTTTTACTTCTGGGGATCCTAATTGCATTAAAGAAGAGTATATTGCTCTCTCATTCTGTCAACGTGTGCACTACTGATCATGCTTTATGCACAAACACTTGACAAGGCTCCTTTCACAACGTTTGAAGATCTCAACAAGTCAGTCTATTATTTTTTCCTCACTCAGCAGACTTGGTGACCATTTTATTTCTGCTACAAGCACTAGCAGTATTGACACCTGAAGTTGCCACTGTAGGGCACAATGATGTATCCTCACTCGAAGTGTGTGCATTAAAAGACATGAGATGTCCTTAAAATGGTTGGCTTTAATACGATTTTGGGTCATGAAATTAAGGATACACAAAGTCTTGTAGTTAATGATTTGGGATGAACATTACGTACCAAAGCTCCCCACTCACAATTACTTTGATTTATATGCCTAATAAATGGCATAACCCTTAAGGTTAGTTTGGTGGTTAGAAAACTGGGCTTGTAATCAGAAGGTCGCACATCAAGTGTCCAAGAGTCAACAGATCGCAACTGAAGTGCCTTTGAGCAAAGCACCAAACCACTAACGGTTCCCTGGTGCTGTGGCTAGGGCTGCCCACTGCAATAGGCATGTGTGCTCCATGCTCGCTACTGTGTTCACTAGTGTGTGTAAATGTGTATTTCACAGTAATTCCTAGAAGCGCAAATAGCACAAGTTCTAATAGAGATTGTGCTTTCCGCTATGACTAAAACACCAAGTATACAGCTACATGGATAGTTAGTTTATACTAGTCACTTGGGCCAGTAATATAAAAACTTTATTTAGGCAAACAGAGAATGAACAACTGTGCTCACATTCTGCATAGTCTAGGCAATGCATTTTACAGGAACAAGGAAGAATCTCATCAACAGAGTGTAGAGTAGACCGCATACATATTGCAGTAAATACGTTTATCAACAGACAGGTACATGTTCTGAAATCCCCTAAAATTCCACTCTGGTTGTTTCCTTCATTTGGGAAGTACACTTCATTCCTCTCATATTGCATTACTTATCTGCCGTCAACAATCCTGAATCTAATACCTACAACCTCAACAACAAGGCAAACTAATATAAGAATGAAGTATAAAATATTACAAACCTTGATTCTTGAGTCTTGTCAATTGTCTTTATATAAATAAATAAATCATAAAGCACAACAAAAATCAACACAGACACACGAAGGACAATTTCAGTATCTCCAATTAAACTTCTTGCTGTGAGGTGACTGCAAACCACTAAGCCACTGAGCCTCTCGTCACAATAATGAAATGGAATAACATCTAGCTATAAAAGCCAGTTTGTAGTAGTAATAAGAAGAAGAAGAAGGTGGAGGCTTCATTTATATATCTTTTTATACACAAGGTTAATTTAAAATAACATCTGTTAATTAGTTTTTTTAGTTTGTTTAAAAAACTTCTACATTGATTGTAAGCAATATTTTTAATCTGTCTATTTTTAATGTCCACTGTCTCAAACTCACAATCCACCAGTTCCTGCAGCCACAATAGCACATGCATTCCCCTGATATTGGTTTGTGCAGCATACTATGAATACATAAACCGAACACTGATTTCTCATAGGACTGCTGGGAGTGGATAGCAAAACAAATAATTTATTAATGTCATGGTAAATACATTCAGATATGAAATCCCTCCAATCCTCTTGGTCATATAGATGTGGTCATTGGTGCAAAACAGAACTTAGCCAAATGTAAAGTTTGTTGGGAAGATAACAATGCTAAGCTTTAGAAACATTTAGTAGTGTTGAAATTATTGGCATAGAGGTCAGCAGGTTGCTCCACCACTGGAAGATTGCCACTGATCTGCCCCTGGTCAATGCACTTAACCCCTAATTCTCTAAATTGGAGAGCATGGCGGCTAAAAAGCATTGTTGCAAAACAGGTTCTTGTTTCAATCTCTAGCTGGGGTGGTATAGAGGTTGCATGTGTCTCCATAGGTATTCTCCAGGTGCTCCAGTTTCCATATTCCATTCCAATTCAAATACATGCAAGCAAAGTGAATTAAAGATCCAAAATTGTTCATAACTGTGTTCAATACAAGCTTGTGTGATGATTAATTTAAGTTTCTGTCATGAATGTAATTCTAAATGTAAAACATGATGTTAAAGTATCTAATTGCTATAAATGTAAATATACATTTACATAGTATAATTCAAAATGATATCATATCTGCAGTTGTACTTTAGTCTTTATCAACCTTCTAATAACATGCAGAAAATACATTTATGACTCCTAATTATTATTTCAGTCAACAGACAGAACTGATAAATAATAAAGGCCAACATATGGAAATTAATAAGTTCTTTGGGAGAGCTTCAGCTTAGATTATCGGAATGTTTTTTGTTAATATTTTATAATGGTGCTAAAAGTGTTAAGAAAAACCTACATGATTCTCACTAGTGTCACTCTAGCTTTTAATACTGTTTAAACTATTATTATGAAATACAGTAACTGACTAAGAAAATATTTTCAGATTTTTTAACAAATCAACTATCATGGTATGATCAAAACTGAAATGCAAATCAGAATTGATGACTAAACTATTAAGCTTAGTAGTGATTATGCAGTCTATACATTCCTGAAATCCATTATATAATCACTTTTCTCAATATTATGCACAGTCGATTGTGAAATTTAAAACTCTTTTTAAAACTTTTTAAAAATTTTAAACTCACTGCAGCTGTATGCAAGCTTTACAACATAAAGCAAGTGGACTATGGGGCAAATGAAACTTGATATGTAGAGTGACTTAATTGCTTGACAGTATTGTGCCAAATGTAAGACTTGGTGGTGTAAGTAAAGTATAATTTTAATTCTTTAGCATGCCAGGACATTTTAGACAATGGTGTCTCTCCACCTTTGTATAAACCAATTATTGTTCTAGTATGAGCCCTATTGTTCAAAGCACGACCAATAAAGGCATGGTTGGGTGAGTTTGGTGTGGTGTATACACACATATATACATTTACAATCAAATTTCCATCCATACTTTTACATCTACTGCAATTTCAAGCACAGTTGCATCACCTCTAAGGTTCAACTATAACCATGATTATCTAATATCTGGTTACTCATCCTGAAATGTTACTGTCCCCAACGATGCCCTGTGATTATTCTATCATGACAGCATACACAGACTGAGTAGAGAACAGATAAATCTAAGGGTTATACTGTTGGTTTTTAGCGTGTACATATGAAAAGAGCACATGGCACACTGGTTTCTTGTAAAGGATAAAATGTTTCTAGCCCCCCTCCCCCCTGTTTATGTTATTTGTTATAATAGTATAGTCAATGCCAGGGTTTGGAAAAGGCTGAGCAAATGGTGTCGATGTCTGGATGGTCTAATGTAATTCAAGAGTCATTCATTAATAATGCATTAAGAAATCTAACTCATAGAATCTATAACAACAACCCATGCTGTTAATGCCTGTCTAGACAAGAAGCGTGGCGCTAGTCCATTGCAAGACAACAATACACCAGAAAGACTGCGGTAAAAGCGCGCATATTATAGGATAAATGATCTGCAGACTCAAAGCAAGCATGATGTAATAAATCTATGCCTGTATTTGTAATACAGATTGTATATTTATGTATGCAAGTTATGTGTTTACTGGTTGTCTTAGTAAGACAGGGACATGTAAGGATAAAAACACTTTGTTCATTTAGTTACAAAAACTGCATTTACCTCATTTAGGTACCGTATACCTTGGACAGGGTGCAAATTCAACCATTGATTGAAAAAGGGTTGGGCAATGTGACTGCTGTGTATGCTGATAGGAAACTGTGTACTAGTAAATATTTATCCCTGCTGTCTCTGAAACATTCAGGTTGAGCAGTGGTGAGAAACAGATAAAGCAATTTTTAAAATTGGAAAAATTTAAAGAACATTGGACACTACATCTATTGATGGAAACAATCAGACGTCATTTAGTCAACACTCAAGTAACTGAAAAGAAAACTCTAATAAAATACCACATATGTAGTAGTAGAAGTAGCATAAAAAGTACTTTGAAAAACTCTTCAAGTTTTTGACACTCTTCAAGACCTGGGATGTTACGCAAAAAAAGCTGTACATCAATTCAATTTCCAAAATTCATGAACAAGCATTAGATAATCTTTGGCAAAGATGGAAAAGAGTAGCCAGACTGTTATCAACCAACATATGTCATGGACTTCTGTGCAATGGTACCATTGACACAAATATGAGGATTTAATTGCTACATAAACATTCGCAACATAATTTTCTGGTAATTCTCTCGTCATATTGGCATATTTTGTTTGTACTTATGTTTAAACAAATGTAGAAAATTAACAAATCACACAATCTTACATATTATATTATTTAGAAAATTTACCCAAGAATCTGAACAGTTCCAGTTGTTTGTGCTCCCTGTACCTGCACACTTGTGCAGCCAGCATAATACCAGGCATGTTTGTTTACCACTTTGAGCTGTTGGAAAGGCTTGGTTTAGGTTCATACTAAAAACAAGAATGTTTGCCCTCTTCTTTCTGGCCACTGCTGTTAGAGGTCATGATATGAATCACTGATTTGTCATATTTTCTTATGCCGGATACCCTTCCTGACACAATCCTTGCTATTTATCTGAGTTGCGACCAGCTCTACAACGCACTGGTTTATGTATAATAGGCTAGGTACTTATACAACACTTAAACTGGCTACATGTTCTGGGACTGTGGGAGGAAACCGCAGCTCCGGGAGTCAACCCCATGAGAAAGAAAACATGCTCCAGACAAATGAATCTTGACCACTCGGGGGTTCCAAGTCACCCCATCTGGGAAGTGTTTCGAAAGCCAAAACTGAGAGAATGGTACATCTTTAGTAAAAAGATAAGTAAACAATATTCATATGGAGGCACAGAGGCTCAGTATTACTGTTTCGGTCACTGTTTATTTCTATGGTTTCTATTTTTATAGTCTACATTAATTGTTAATATTTGTAACTATCAATTTTGATATAAATGTATATTTTGTTGAATTCATTTATTACTACTATGACTAAGCATTCAACTGTCGATTAACAATGCTATTAGTTCTGTTTAGGTATTTAATCCATCCATCACTACATTTTAGCAATACTTAGTCTTATTTAGCATCACTGTGGGACACAAACTGGGAACATACACTAAACACCTGAACAGGTCACCAGACTGCATCTTTGGAAATCAATGTGACGCAAAAAAAAACAATTCAGACACGAAAAGAACATGCAAACTCTACACAGAAAACCCCAAATTGCCTTGAATCGAACTCAGGACTTAAAATGAGGTGACTATGTAACCACAAAATAGGATTAATAGGGTGTAAATTATATGGTAGAAATTTGATGCAAGTTAATACAATATAAATGTTGATAATATTAATAAACATAAAACTGATCAAAGTAAGTTATAATATTAAAATAAATCTTGCAGCGTTGCAGATGCAGCATTGTGATTGGTACATCTTTAGTGTAGCGTCCACAATGTAATTTAATACACATTATATGATCATTATTAATATTATTTTGGGCGGTATGTCAAATTGATAGCTATCCTACAGTTTGGTTTAGTGTGCTATATAGTGAATAAGGTGTGGACCGACCGCTCGCAATAGTTGGCCTATATGAAAACAAAACGCTGTTATTGAGGAGCAGCCTACAAGAGATGATGATGATAGCAACAGGAGGAAGAAACTATGCACTACTTCCGCAATAATCATTGGAAGTGTGCCAAATAGCGAACTACCCCACCAGATAACTTATAATACGATTTGCTCCTTCTACTGGTGTATTACTGTAACGTAAATGGTATTGAATCGGGACGGATTGGGACACAGCCTGTGTTCGGTACGTTACCGTGGCGGGGCGTCACCCTGCCTGACGACGCCGAGTCCAACTGTCACATGGACACTAAACTCAACGTTTCTAAACGGTTTAAGTTTAGGACAAGGGTTTAAAACCAAGCTTTATCCAACTTTGTGAATAGTAACTTCTCTTCGCTGTTATTGCACTGCATGTTCATTTAAACAAGTGACACAGTGGATGGCATGAATAGCTGTTTGTGGTATATAAACATGGATGGACTGAGTATATTGTACATGCACTTTCTAGTTTTGTAGTGACTATTCAAAACACAAGTCCAACATACTAAATAGTATACAGTAACATACTTACGTTAAGCAGTGCTCCAATTTGCCAGAGATTCGGCAACTTAAAAAAAATAATAAATAAAACTATTTCAAACAGAAGATTAAAAAGTGCATTGACCGCTCCTCAAGCTTGGTGGCTAAAATGGGTTAAAAACATCCAGCCGGTTCGGCTCGTCTTTGCTCGACACCGTATCACTACTATTGCGGTTAAATGAGAGCGAGTCCGCCGTGAACAATGCTGAGAGAGAGAGAGAGAGAGGCTTTGGTTGCCCACGCCCAGCGGCCTGGCGCGCGCGCACACACACACACAAACATTCAAACTCAAAATAAGCTTTATTGGCATGACAGATAAAAACATTCGTATTGCCAAAGCTCAGTAACATAAACATACAAACATACAACAAAATTACAGATACAAAACTATCAAATGTAATACAATAACACACAATTAATAATTGTGTAATGCTCTTCTTACAGGATGCTCCGGTAGATCTATAAACAAACTCCAGCTAGTTCAAAATGCAGCAGCTCGTGTGCTCACTAGAACTAGAAAATTTGATCA
>JAOTRQ010013538.1:0-18099 GCA_028565875.1 Hoplisoma paleatum
TTGCGTTAAAATTTTTAACGCGTTAAAATCTTTGTAATTAATTAATCGAAATTAACGCGTTAAAGTCCCGGCCCTAAAATGAATATATGTGAGCAACTTTATTATTAATTAATTGGTCAATTAATGTATTAATAGCATGTGAAGCATGTGAGAAAAAGTTTACTGTTGGAATCTAAATCAGAAACCTACAAATAAAATGGGCATACGTGTTTAGGAATGAATGCCACTAACGTTTTTTCTTATTTGATTTTGCATCGGTATTAAAGTTTGCTTGTTCCATTGTTAAATTTTAAGCAAAAGATGTTTGGGTCCATATTACGGGGTTCGTTGATATATCTGGAGTATTGTTTCTGTAAAAAAATTACTTTGTCATTGTCTTTAATTTTTGGCCCACTTTTCTGTATGTTCTACAAAATACACCTTATTAAAAACGAGGGTTTACAGGACTATATCATAGCTAGACCTTACACATTTGCTTTAATAGTGAATGTTACACGTCGACTACATATACAAATCAAGAACTAAAGGTATAGTCAACTTAAAAAGGGAAGCACAGAGTTAACTTACCATAACGTGATCAATCAAGTGCATTTATTACAGAATCAAACCGGCATGACTTTGAAGTTGCTTGTACAAAACAACAAAAGTCACTTCAATTACAAAAACCTAATGTGGATCGTGGATCGAGATAAGATAATTGCTGCTACGTCATATTCAATTCTCCCATCTGATCACAGGCTATGATGAGCTTGTCGTGCTACTGACGTGGGTATTCTGAATTTCCTCTGATTACCCGGGTTTCCACTTCCTCTCAGAAATAAACAAGAGGTATAGCCCGTTTTAAATCACCTGAGTGTGAATGTAAGTTAATGTAAAAGTTTGAGTTAAACTGCGAGAGTCATAAACGCCAGAGCCGAAAGGGAAACGGTTATTTAAAATGAATGAATTGTGGATGATGCTATATGACTGTGAAAAATTTCACGCTGTTAAGTAATATAAATTGGAATTGAATATATAAATGTAACTTAAAAAATATACTTTTGCTACGTTTAATTACTCCCTCATTCAAATAGAAGAAGGTTTTCGCCGTCGCTGGTACTCACCCGGATAAAATGTCCTAGAGACGACAAAAAGCAGAGGAACTAATTCACTATTCCGCCTGTGAGAAAAGAGAAGCAGCGTCTGTGTATATGAGAAACACGAAACTAACCGCACTTGGTCCGGAAAGCGCAATTCTGCTCGCTCTCCAGTCCAGCGGGTGCACGCGAGTTCCTCACTTCACACGCGAACGCGCGCACTGACGAACAAACTAATTTACCGGATTATTATATCGTTCTCCTCGTGATGCATTTTCATTCACTTCTGTATAACATTAAATAGAGGAAGATCTGGTTTGTCGTCACCACGAGTTTTAAGTGGCTAGTTTCACTGGCTATTCCCATTAATTATCTCCATTAAACATCGTAAAGTACATCTGTTTCAGTTTGAATAAAAATTCCGAACAAAACTAACTAAATAAAGTTTTTAAATGTATGTTTACTTTATAGACTAGAAGTCTTGGCACCAGTGTGCAGAATATTTCCGGGTAATTCCTTCATGGATTTTCCTCCTAAAGCTTAGATGCAAATGAGCCATGGAAAACATAATTCCCTCCTCTGCGTGAGTATAACGCAGACAGCAACATTGGCAGACGATCTAATAATTGGCACGGTGACGTCGTTTTATCAGATTCAGTGACCACAGGGGGCGCGCTTTCGCTATTTGCGTTCACGTGTATTTAAACTGACTTTACTATGCCTAATGAAAAGAAAGGCGCGCATTCTGCACCTAATCTAAGCACTTATTTATTGTTCGTATAAAAAATGTAAACAACTAAAACTAAGTCTATTTGCATTTTTGTGTTGTGGTGAATATAGATGCAAATGCTTGAAAATGATTACAGATAACGCCAACAAAAAATTCCAACGCACTGGAACTACTCGCGTTGCCCGGTGTAACATTCCATGCGTGGTGATTGGAGCAGATTTTTGGTTACTTATTCTCATTATCAGCGTTAAATCAGTTTTGCATAGACAGGTAAGAACCTTTTATGCAGTTAAATGTAATTCTTGAAATTCACAATAGAAATTTACCCCGGCGTATTTAGTTATTTAGTGGTTTAGTGTAACATTTCAACTTATTTTAGAGGGAGTTCTTTTTATTTATCGAAACATACTTCCCACCATTGCATCAAACCACAAATGCGAATTATGTAGTCTATATGAAGGGGATCTGTGATTTTGCGAAACAGTCGCGGGCAATATAGTAGGCCGGTCTCCAGTTCACCTGATGCATGATTTTGGACTGTGGAAGGAAACCCACGGAGACAATATGCAAATTCCACACAGGAAAGACCATTACCGCTACACGTATAGGGCGACAGTGCTACCGACTAAGGATTAAAATAATTAAAATGTAAATTTAACTGGCAATATTTGAAGCAGACGTGCGCTCAAACTTCCCACTTCCCATCTCACGGTTTTAGAAATGCAAATCGTAAATGACTACAAGTGACACACTGAATAGAAATCAACGCAATTTAAATACTGAGAAAAGTATACAAAATAATCAACTATACAAAACACAATTAACTATCCAGTAGATAACTGATCATTTTGCTACAAGTATGGGTTCCCCTTGAATATTACTGTTGTTGGTGGTTAATATTTTGCTGTCTTAAGCTCTTTCTAAACATACTTTAGTTTTCTGGCAGTAGTTTGTTATTCTTCAGCATTAGAAACTGTGTTACCAAATAAATTTACATCCCTTTATCGCCCTCCAGTGGCACCATCCACTCGATAGTCCAGTGTCCAGAACAGGTTCAACTTCATGTCTTTTAAATAGTAAAAATATTTTATTGGACATAAAATACATTAAAGACATTCAAACAAGAACATAAAGAAAATGTGCTTTTCTCCCCTCCCACAATCCCAGTGGCTGAGTACCAATGATAAAGTAATGCCGAAGGTAATAATATCTAGTGACTGTATGGGCACACAGGCACAGAAAGATAGAGGAGAGAATACTGCAATAAAGAAATTATACACATTCACAGTCTGTTAAGAAATAGGTCACGAGGAGAATAATTGCACACAAAAGAGCTACCTCCCAAACCCAGCTGTGACCAAGTAGCCTTTAAAAACCAAAATTCAACTGAAATAAACTATAAATTTCAAACTATATGTGCAGTTTAGAAAGAACAAAATAAGCCTGTAGTGTTTTGTTTATACTGTTAGCCAGTGTTTCAATGGTAATGGGGAGGCAACAGTGTGTGTCGATTGGTAGGCAGTTGTTTATATTTATATGGAGTGTTAGACTGAACTGCATACTGTACCAGTGCTTTTAAGTTTGTGCTTCAGCTAGCAAGTTACTGCTAATAGCAATAGATTGGTTTTTTAAACTTAATTGGTTTGCTAGGTCATGTAGCGGGTGATGGCTCTGAGCACATACAGCAGAGCAGCCTGGAATCTTGCCTCCATCAACAGCAGATTAACGTGAACCTAAAAAAGGTGTTAAAGGAGTAAAACGTTAGGACATTCAACTCAGACAATGTTGCTTTCAGTTAGATATGTTCACATAAAATGTTTCTAGGTTTCAATGATTGTGACACCAATGCAGCGAAAAAACAAACACAACTCAAATACTTTTTAGAAAAATGTATCCAGTTCACAGAAAATCATTCATAGAAGACCCCACACTGAAATGTTATTTGTGATAATTTCTACATACCAAAAATAAAATTTCATTTGATGGTGTTTAATTGTATCTAATTAAACAAATCATATTTTTGGCTTTTTATTATTACCTTTTCTGAATGCCGAAACTGTCTCCAGAAAGCAGAATACATTCTCAGTGTTGTCTTTTCGGGGTGACAGGCCACAGTTTTAACATAGACCTTCAGATTTCGTTCCAGTAACTGGTTGACCTCTCCATAGTCATAGTCATCATACCTTGACACAGACAATGTACATGAACGTACGTGAGCGGTACAGAATTTCCGTTCCTAGATATGTGGTTATTGATTTCCTTAATATTTAGCAAAGACCACTTTTTACATTTTAACTTTACCTTAGTATTACTGCATTTGTTAAGTATCACAGCATGTAGCCAGCTAAGAGACTTTTCAATAAACTTGATTTTCATTCATTTCTCCTGTAAAAGCTTCCTGGCCATTTCACATGAACTGCTCTTTTGAAAATTTTCAATAATGTTCAGAACAGGACTGCGAGAGTTGTGGTAAAACCTTCATCTTGCTCATTTTAGATAGTTTATAGTTGAGATGTGTTTAGCATTGTTAAACATTTGCAGAAACCATCTACTTTTAGTTTTAGCTATTTAGGTTTGCTTCTAGAATTTGTTGGACTTGTGTTGAAACAATTCTTCACTCTACCCTTGAAAAGTAATCCATTTCATTAGCTGCAACATAACCCCAAAGCATGATCCACTCCCATACTTAATGGTTGAAATGGTGGTCATTGGAAGTACAAGGGCACATAATTTCACCAAAACAAAATATTTGCTCATTGTGGCATAGATTTCTATTTTAACCTCATCAGTCCAAAGGACTTGTATTTACAGTGCATCAGGCCGGTTTAGATGTGTTGTTGCAGATACCCAACACTGAATTCTGGGGTGAGGATGCAGCAGAGGCTGTTTTTTGGTACAAAGCCAGTTGTGTACTGGTATTTTTAAAGCCCTGATCTTTGCACCACCTGGCCTTTCCTAAAAACAATGTACAAATGATCACCCTAGCAGTCTAATTCATTTCTAAGACCTCAGTTTTCTCATCCCATATTTTGCAAATATAACTTTATGGCTGTTAAAGATTCAAAATAGTTTTGTCTATGAGTGCCCAAACTTTTTGAGTGCCACTGAATGATGTAGTGAATGCCCTTTTGCAAGCATGCATGTGACATCAGTTTTCCTTCAGTACACTTGTTTACTCACAACGTTAATGTCAGAACAAGAACTTGTGCGTTTGACCGACTACAATACTGACCAATACAAAGCAAACCATGACCACTTTAGTTAACTAACCTGGTAAATACCGATTTAAGGGAAGCTAGTAACACTAAAACTGAATGCAGTTTTAGGCTTGATTCGGTACAAGTCACAAACTGAATTATACAGAATCAATTCACTTCAACAAACATGCTGCGAATACAAGCAGTTTCTCTTGTTTAGCACATACACACACAACATATTTAATAGACCACAGAAATGCAAATACCTTAAACAAGTGTTAACTACGAGTAAAAACAAAACAAGCTGATGTAAGCTGTGCAATCTTAGCTGAAATTAAGGAATTATTTCCATGAAATATAGCCGAATAAAGATGAGCAGCTTTGCCACTAAGCATTTGAGTGCAAATTAGTAATATGGTCATCCCAGCAGTTTGCACAATGCCAGACATCCCGTAGTTAGTGGCACTGTTTTTAATGAATTCTAAACAACTGTTGCTTGCTGTGAAATTAGAAGAAAAAACAGGTCTTGACAAAAATTATAGCTAAAAACAGCAGACACCACTGTACTTGAATAAGCAAAATCATGACTATGTATTACAATATTTTGTTCATATATTTTAATGAAAACTTAATCAAAGGAACTGTCATGCATTGAAATTAAACCAATTATGTTTTGTGTCATTATGGTGTCTAAAGGATGACAAAATGATATATCTGAATACCCTCGGCAAGAAATACAAGATTATTAACAATGCAAGAAAGTCACACCTGAAGTTTCACTAACTAAACTGTAAAGTCGGTTGTTTTACTACTGGTGCTACTTTGTGTTATTTGCATATCCTGTAGCATGTATATTGGTAGAATTTATTGTGATAACATTTTGGCCACATCGTCTTGCTGGTCAAGGTGATAAAGGTTTTTTTTTTTCTTTTAATTGATTCGTTTAATTACTTTCTTAGTGATAATGACTATCGATGTGATAAAGGTTTACCTGATGCCATAGATGCAGTGTATGTAGTTCCAAAGAGCTTTGCGCAGCGTGGAAGTGTCCACATCTGTGTGCATGGCCATCGTGTTATATGTCAGAGCACACACAACCTGAAACTTCTCTTCCAACAATTGGGCCATTTCTCCATATAATCGATTCATCAGTGAGAAACCATGATCCTCCCATGAGTAGTCCTGTACACACAAACACACACAATTTAAAAGAACTTAAACTTAAAACACATTCACGCTTGTGACTAAACTAGCAATGCTCTCAAAAGTTTGCACAAAATTAAAACTACAGTTATAGCCCCAAGGATATAGTTGCAATCTGGGTCACATGTTAAGATTTTCAATGTTTAGCAAAAAGGATTAGAGGATTATCCTTAAGTAGCTTTGTTGCGTCTGTGACAAACGTTTACGTCAAAAATCTTATTTACAATTAGGTGTGTAGATACCTGGGCTCTCATGGTTGGTGGGGACTGCTCTCCTCTTGTACTGAAGTCCTGATAAATAAAATCTGGATCCTGAACAAACCGTGAGACAGAATCAAACTGAACTGAGCGCACCACTGTGGGGGAGAAAAAGAAAATAATAATGTAATTTATTCACACGATTGTGTTTGTGTACAGTGTGCAATTGTTTAAGAGATGGCACCTTCAGTTGGTTCCAGCAAACTTTCAGTCCGTTCCCTCTCAAAGCGAGTAACCATCTCCTCCTGTGAGAATTCTCCTTCATGCTGCTGAACCATCATCATCTTCTCCATCAACAGCTCCACCTCATTCACAGCTTCACTCCACTGTGTAAACACACATTTTACCTTGAATAAACCACTTTGTAAGTTATGACAAGTTGATGAGCATAGTTTTAAAAAGCCTTACTTCCTGTTGATGGGTAGCACCGTCCTGGCATGCAGGAGGAGACTTCTGTCCTGCTGGGGAGGGTGGTGAATGTTTCTGTTCAGCTAGGCAGGTGGGTTCTGGGTGAATGCCACATCCCCAGATTAAGGAGGAAAGAGAATGTGCATGAGTCATGAGAACCACAGCCTGAATCAGCTCTGCCAGTGACCAGCGGGGTTCTGCCCCTGGACACACCAGCTCCTGAGGACAATAAAATTCAATTCAAAATTCAAATTCTATTTGTCATTACACTTAAACAACGAAATGTTTCTCTTCGCATATCCCAACTTGTCTGGAAGTTGGGGTCAGAGCGCATGGTCAGTCAACATACGGCGCCCCTGGAGCAGACAGGGTTAAGGGTCTTGCGCAAGGACCCAGCAGTGGCTGTGTAGCAGATGTTGTGAAATGTTGTGAAGAGGTGGGCTTTTACTTTGAAAACAAATGATTAATAAAACTTTAAAAGAAAGAAATATTGGATCAGAAGTACCTAAATGCATGAATGAGGCAATATTTTAACTGTCACTGTGTAGTTTATTTCCCCTGTATTAATCATATTTAGATATCTATTGAAAATGTGCTATGCCAGTTAATATTCAAAGTTTATTTTTAAATTAGTATTTTTGTAATGATATTTTTTGCAATCTTAATTTTAAAGCTATCAATTATACTAATGGTATTATAGCATGCAATAACATAAATAGACACCTAGGCATTAGGGTTACTGTGCTTGCTGTAAGGGACAGTCGACACAGTTCTCAAACTGCATAGACATCTTGGCAATATAACCAATTAGTGCAGCAGATAATCTAACTTCATACAAACCTACAGGGTCAAACTGACTTGCATTACGTTTTATGATCAGCAATATTATGAAAGCATTTAACTGTGATAATATAGTATTAACAAGATAGATAAATAAATCCTCTAGATAAATCCTGTATTATCAATAGAATTGTTGTATTACTTGACTGACAAAGATTAATTTCAGAAGGCTTTACTTTTCTGATTACTAAATCTTAAGTAGGTTGTTTGTCACAAACCGACAAGACTATTCCTTTAGTTGAGCCTGCTTTTAAATCAAATGATGATTCTTTCATCTATTACTAATTGCCTATTGTGTAACGCTGTAAATTCGATAATATTTGATAAACTTACCTAGTACAAATTTTGCCTCAGTCACAACTTATAGCTCACAATTGCAATACATTTTAGTTCAACTTTTCCTAATATAGCCAAGAAATTGTGTGTACTGTATACAGTATACACCCAACTGGTGCTTGTGTAACAACACTCGGCTATTTAACTGTAATAACTAAAATTCAAACCGGTACAATGGATGATATTTGCCATTAATTTTTTTTCAATATCAATAAAATGTTAGAGTTTATCTTAAATTATTGAATTGTTTGATTAATTGTATATTCTGACCATCCCTGATAAGAATAAAAATATGTTGATGTTTGGTAGGTTATGTAGATAAAGGTTTTAAAATCATACACATCAATGATAACTTACTTTACCTGATCTATTTAACTATTATGCAAAAAACTTTAAATTATATAAATATTTAAAATACAATATTAATTATAAAGTTATGGGGCTATTACCTGTATGTGTTCCTGAGTAATTAGCCATGGTCTGTGAGCTAGCAGTTTGTTTAGTGTTTGCAACCGCTGAATTTTAAGAGGAGCAGAGTGAATCCCTCGGAGCCAGGATTCATCTCCACCAGCTGACAGAAATGCTGAGCTGTGCAGCTGCACTAAATATGAACACTGATGCCGTGCAGATGCCTGTAAAAAGAAACGAGACACAACATGACTGTTCAGTAGAAGATTCTAATTAGCCCAAAAAGTCAACGCACACATTTATGCTTAGTTTCTTACCATGATGATAATGTAATGCCTCCATGATAGTGGTAGGGGACCATCTGGCTGCAGTAAAGCATTTTGGGTGTGTAAAAAGCAGTTGAGGTAGGCAGGATGCAGCCCCATTAATGCACTAACATTATCTTCATGAGTAAAAGACATCAGATGCTCAGTCATTACCAACTGCCCTGGTCCTTCTTCCAGTAACTGACAAATACATCAATAAAAACAGTTAGCAGAGACAAGAATAAAATACCTTTATAGATAGTGTATACACGTGTACAGTAAAACATAGAATGATGTTTGCATATTCTAGGTTGTTTGAGAAATTTAGCAAAGAAGGTTAAGGGCACTTAACACTTAATACACAACCAAACTACAATTACACTTTCTTTTACCTGTACTTTTTCAAATAAATTGGTTACTAATTGTGTTTGTCAAAAATGTACTTGTTAAAGGAATAAAATTTAAAGACATCAGCCTGTGGTGTACATCAGACTACAATATGGAGACAGTAAAATGACCAATAATACACAATAATAAATTAATGCCGGATGTGGTTTGATATAGTGTCGGCAGCTGGGGTATACGAAGGATTTTTCCATAATATGTTATTTTATTAAACAGCAATTCTAAACCTACTTGGTAGCTCAATGGTTTGTACATTACTGTAAACTTTTTACAGCTTGGCATCACCAGTTGGGGATTTTGCTTACCACCTCTGCTGGAATGAAGGCACTAGGTCCCGATGACAAGGGCTGAAGAATCTCTATTGAACTTTCCTCCTGGGTAAAATGGTAGGAAAGAAGCAAAACGTCGTTTTCATACAATGGAGTTAGTAAACGTCTTGAGATTTGCTACTGCTGGACTCAGAATGAAACAAGACCTCATGTAAAGGCCATTGTGAAGGCTTATATACGACATCAGTTCTGTGTTAGTTGCTGAATGTGATATTCAATAAGGAAATGTAAAGAGTAATGAGTTCTTAAGCGTTTATCAAAGATAGAGATGAAATACGTACTGAGTCAACACATAGTCACATAGCCACTGAACGCCACCCTGAGAACCCCAAATAAACCACAGTTCAGGTAAACTTACCTTCATCATAAGACTGCATATGATGGAATGGCGCTATGAAGCAGTTGCTTTATGTCTCTGCTAGAATAAATGCAGCGGTGCTAAGCTGGTGACGAACTGCTTTATTCAGCATAGTCGCACTTCGACTACAGAAAACAGGAAGTGAGAGCACGAGGGGGCGTGTCCACATTCAACACACTGCTTTGAACTGTTGCATCATCAGCTCCTGTTAAAACGTGACGCAACCAAACAGCAATCAACCCAACCACGTGAATCGAAATCTCGCGGTAACTCTGCTCGCGCGATGTCTGTGCTCGCGACCTCTGTGACTAGGCATTTATCCGAGCGTAGTGAACTTCATTTTGTTGCAAATGTGTGATTCCTCATTATGGAACATTTACATCTGAATTTAACTTAAAGCTACTTACTTTAGTGACCGATTCCTACATGCAAATGAAGGTTGAGGGCCTTGGTCTAGGTCCCCATCGATACATCCTGACAGTGGTGCAGTCCAGTAGGACCAATATCTGAGCTGCCATTTAAAGACAACAATAAACTTAATTATTTGTTAATTCATCGATTTTAGCATTGTTAACATAGTGTTAAGTGCATCACTTTTGGCTTGGTTAAAGTAAATAAGATAAAATAAGTAAATACAAATCAAACACGTTCCCAGACCAGACAATAATCACTGGCACCACAAGTAGATAAACAATGGTTTTGCATAATACTGCAAAAGCAAACATTCATACTTGTATGCTTTAACGAAAGGTGAAACCTGTTTTCTTTAACATGGAGAGAATTTTACAGTTAAAATTCTATTTTTAGAGTTATCAGAGTCTTTGTCTTTTGGCTGCTACCACTGAGCTCACCACAGCAGACTGTGGTCCACACTGTCGGCTTGGAACATATTTTACAACAGAAGATCTTCCTGCCATGAACCTCCCTATTCAACTAGGCTTGGTACTAGAACTACAATGTAGTGGCTAGGTATCTATAAGACAATTCAGTTTCTCCAATGCCTGGTAGCATCTTTAGACTGTGGAAAGAAACTGGAGCACCCAGAGTAAACCCATTTGGACATGCAATCTCAGCACAGAAAGTACCTGGACAGTGACAATTGCATTTTTATGTCCCCGCTTTACTATACAGTTAGCCCTAGAAGGCCAAGCCAATATAATGCAAAACTGCATGTACTCTGCAGAGACTTTAAGACATTAACTTATATTACATTTACTGCATTAATTGGAAAAATTTTAACTTAGCAAATTTTATTCAAATGTATTTGCTAATCTTAACCGCTTACACCAGTTCTGATAGCAGAGTTGCACAGATTGGGTTCTGGATGGCCAAGCTTAGTATAAAATGGTTACACGCACAACCAGTCTACAGTATTTAATGTGTCATTAGTGCCATGTCTCAAAAACAGTGGAGAGAAGGAACACAGACAAATCACACATTTTTGGAATTAGTTTCATTCAATATATTGCTAAATGCACTTTCAAAGCTTGGTAGCAAATTCAAGAAGACACTGTGAACAGGTTGCGAATCTATCACAAACACACAGACAAGCATTTACTTAAAATATGGGGCAGTTTGGGGCAAAAAGATGAAAAAAAAAAACTTAAAATACTCCTGATAAAAATTGTTTGGTAAAACTAATGCTGCCTTAAGGAACCCAGTCTATAAGTTGACCCCCTTTATTTAAAATTGAAATTAATAAAATTAAAATGATACAGTATGTATATTGTTAATGCTACTGTGATTTCTTTTTAAATGTGCTGATGATGTGCCGACAAGTCTACCTCTGTGTTATGTGGCATTGTGGTTTATTTATATAAATATGCTCTGTATGGAACAGAGTAAAAACAAATAACAGGACCTGTACTTTCTCATAAAATTTGTCAAATATGCATGGTAATAAAAAAGATATATTTCAGACACAAAAAAGACACAAGACAGATCTTTAATGATTTTTAACAAGCACACTTATTTTTAAATGCTTGCTTAGTGTTTGAGTGTCCATTAGTGTTTGTGTGGTTAAATATGAAGACAATTCCCAGCCATATTAATTTATTCATATACATATGGTATTCATATACATATATATAGCTCATATTCAATAAAATAAAAGTTTCTTTGAAGACCAGATGAACTGAAATGAATTTTACACAGTAATGTGACAAATGAATTGATGAAAGCTAGGAGTACAAAAATTCCATTTGTAGAGGCCTTCAGCTTTTTCAGAAGAAAATATGCATTTTCAGTTGCTGCATGTAACAAGTGAGCTGCATGTAACAAGTCCTGAGTTTAACATTTTTAATGTCACAATATGGGACTCTGCAGAACTCTAGAAAAATTTTGAGAGATGAGGTTGTAATAGGCAGGACTTTCTCACACAATCTTGTTCTCCAAAACAACAAGCCTCTTGGTCACATTCTCCAGTAAATTATAAGTCAAGGAAAACTAAATGCAGTATGCATTTCTGCAGTGCATATCTAGACACTTAAAATCAAACAGAGCATTAATGCCTGTTCAAAACCTTTCAATGTGTTCATTCATTCATTATCTGTAACCACTTTATTCTGGTCTGGTTTGTAGTAGATCTGTAGTCTACTGCAGGGTCTCAAATACATATTTGTTTGGCCTCATTTGTGCTTTATTTACTTTGAAAATGCAGCTAGTTTTAACATGTTTTAAAAGTTAGGGAAAAACGTATCCTAAATAGTGGTCAATGGTAGTCAGTTTTACATAGGAAACAATCCAGAAAAGAATCAATTATTAATTTACAGTCAATATTCATTTTACGTTAGCCCAGACTGTATATCCAGAGCTTAACAAGAAATTACTGGGCTCAAGGTTAAAAAAAAGATTTTGAGGAGGGCACAATATCATTAACAGATGTATCTTATTTGTTTATTTACACCTATTTGTTTTATTGGATAACTTACTGTATCCACTGGAATAAGAAAACAGGTACCTCGAGCAAACCCATATATCATACAAGTAGCAAACAGAAGACTACCCGTGACTTTCAACGCTAAGCCAGACATTTTGTAGACATGTTATAATACTTACCGTAAAAAAATTCTATGTTTACATCACACACATATAAAAGGATATATTTCTTTGTTATTGCCTGTAGTGCAGCCTCCACTTTTTTCTGGAACTTTGTGACTGAATCACATTCACAAGGATCCTCGACTGTAAGTAGTGCAATATTTATGTTTATATTGATGAAGTCATATGGTGTTTGTTTTTCAAACTTTTATTAGTTATTTGTGTCATTGTAGCAATTGTACCTGGACAAGTATTGATATGCAGCTCTTTGGCTATTTGGTTTATGGCTTTGAAGTCAGCAGTGTAGAAGTAATGCTCTGCAACTGGCTCAGAGGCGATCTCTTTCAGCTCATCCTCAACAGCATTTCCTACTCCTACAGCATACATCTTATAGCCTATTGTATAAAAGAGAATAGTTTACCCATGTTTGCTAAGTTTTGTGTGATTTAAGTTCCTTTGTGTTTTTATTTACCATGTTCTTTAGCCTTCTTTGCAGCATCTCCAATGTAATCCTGTGACCTACCATCTGTGAAGACAATGCCCACCTTGGTCACTCCTGGCCTGGCACCCTGGTTAATAGTAAAGCTGTTGTCTACCAGGAAACGAATAGCCTGGCCAGTCATTGTTCCACGTTCCATGTAAGCCATCTTCTTCACAGCTTCCTTTACATCCTTCTTGTTGTTAAAACGTCCCAGTGGGAACTCCTGTTTGACGGTGCTGGAATATTGCACCAGGCCCACATGGGCATTTTTTTCAGATACATCCAGCTTGTCCACAATCTGGTTGATCCACTTCTTCACCAGCTCAAAGTTCTCAGGCCTTACGCTTTTAGAGCCGTCAATCAGGAAAACCACATCTGTTACAGCATCACTACAGGCTAAGAAATTAAGAAGGTTAAAAAGGATGTTTTTAGAATTGCTAATATTACTTTTATATGAATTTTGGTGGCTATTTGCTTTGATAGAAACATTCACTCAGCACATGCACATACTTACCACTGCATGTACGCCCATCTTCCTTGAGTGTTTGACCTTCCTTACAGGCACACTTAAATGATCCAGGTACGCTGATACAAATTTGTTCACAGTCATGATCACCTGATGCGCACAAGTCAGTCACTGTTCCACAGGTGTCACGAACAGAGACACAGACAGATAGAGGTAAATCAGAAGACAGAAAAGAATACTATGTTAGACAAAAGACATTTTAATGATTCGCTGCACTTTTTAAGTCCTAACACAGCAAATCTTTAAAACAAGCAGATTAATATCAAAGGACCAGTGACCCATAGAGCACCAGATGCTTGAGACACCTCTTCAGTATACTTCTACACAATTTCAGGGTCCTGCTGCTCTGATAGAAAAGTTCTATAGCACTAGTTATTAATTAGTTGAAAACCACTGTAAGTATTATAATTCATTATTAGTATTATTATTTAGTTATTGTGCTTGTTTCCTGTAGGGCAGAAAAAAGCACCAACAATCACAAACCTGTACCTTTTATACATGCTCTCGGATTAGAAACTTACTTATCACCCTGATAATGATGAATACTGGATGATGGAAAGCCTTTTTAGATGTGTTCTTTCTATCATTCCTCTTTAATAACCACCGTTTTTACCTTTATCTCCCACTCACCACAAAAGGCCTCTTGAAACTTCTTGGTAAGCTTCTCAATAAAGCTGTAGCTCTCCACATAGTCAGTGTGCTCCTCCAGAGGTTGACTAGCCATTTGCTTTAGAGTATTCATGTCCACTCGACCGACACCAATGGCATATATCTCAATGCCTGACTCTCTAGCTTTTACTGCAATGTCACGCACATTATCCTGTGGTCGTCCATCTGTCACAATTATTGCTACCTGAATCAATCAAGAAAAATATAAATGCAAAAATTTGCAGAATTGTGACTGCTGTTAGAACAGACACGTTGAAGTGAAATAATATTTTTTTCTTTACTTAATGAAAATGCCTGACCTTGCTGATATCAGGAGATTTGCTGCGAGCACCCTCAGCCTCACTGAAGGCCACATTCATTGCAAACTGAATAGCCAAGCCAGTCATGGTTCCAGTAGAAAGTGGCTCAATCTTTGACACTGCTTTGACCAATGCAGCCTTTACCTTGTAGGACTTTAGAGAAACTTCATTCTTCACTCTACTGGCATAATTTACAACACCAACACGTGTGGCATCTGGCCCCACATCCAGACCATCTATGACCTTGTTAAGGAACACCTTGACCTGTTCAAATTCAGATGGCCTTACGCTTCGAGAGCTGTCAATGATGAAAACCAGATCAGTAGGCTTGGTCTTGCACAATCCTGCAGCTAAAAAGACAAGACAATTGACACTTGACAATCACACATGAAATAATCATTTTATATTATATTTGAACCATCGGACTGAGGTGTGTGTGTGTGTGTGTGTGTGTGTGTGTGTGTGTGTAGCATATGTTATGCTGCTCCAGTTTACTCTTACAGTACAAAAACATGCAGTAAAGTTAATTGAAGATACTTGCCCTGTTGGTAATTGGGTGTATGTGGTCTGGTACCCCATATATCAATCATTATTATCTAGCAAGCACTGAAAGCGAGACTCCGGCACCACCAATGGCCCTAATTGTAAACGGTTAATAAAGTAAAGGAACGATAGATATGTGGTCACTGTTTTGCTTAGCTCCTAAGCTGTGGATTAGCATGTACTTACTAACATACTAAAACAGGATACAATAAAGCTGGCAGCAATACCCTGGTCAGGGCATGGAATCACTACAGAGCTTTACTGAAGGTGATGTTTACTAAAACAATTTAAATACTAAATATGCCGTTGATCCATAGAAGCTAGTATGATTTTCATCTAAAGCCAGTTATAATAATAAGAGTTTTAGTGAGTGATAGCATTGATACTTGTGGTTTAGGGAGTTGGGGTAGTGACACTGAAGGAGGGGTGTTCAGGCTGTAGATAGCTGAATAAACCTACAGTGTGGGTATGGGATATAATAACTGCTATTGATTACACATTCAACCACAGGTATTTGCACATATGCACACATACTGTACATGCACTGTGTACAACAACTATTTGTGCCCAACTGTGTAAGTAAGAAAAATAATTTCTACACAAAAATTCAAAAGTACTAATGGGCACAGTTTCCAGCAATCTAATATTTACTCTGGTTTACTTTTACATAAACATGTATTCAGACAACTCACTGTTTATTACTTTGCTTGTTTGTTTATTTGTTAACTTCATGTTTTACATTTTTAGGTAACACTCATGACAGGAAACAGGTCATTCATTACACAAGTCGTATCACTCACACTTATGGGAAGTTTCGTGAGTTCAATTTGCCTTACCTGCATTTTTGGTTTGTAGGAGGAAACTGGAGCATTCAAAGTAAATGAAGTAAACACAGGGAGTCCCAGGTCAACCTGGGAATTGAACCTGAGACTTGTTGCTGTGAGGTGACAATGTTAAACCACTATGGCACCATGTAGCCCCGTTTAATACTTTTACTACAGGTAAATATTGCACTTACATAATTCATTTTAATAAAATTAAATAATACTAACAAAGTGTTTAAAATAACATGTTGCAAATTAAAGGGTTAAATTATAAACAGTTTTATCCTGTTCAGAAGATAATAATCAAAGCATTATTAAACATACCCGGGCATTAAACATCATTTTCATAAAACATAACGTTTGAACAAATGAGCAACTTAAGGTCCCAACTAACCAAGATCAACCAACTAACATTTTAAAGTGTACAAATAAAGTTATAGGACAAACATGTAAGATGGATGCATCACCATGCCGCTCCTTTAAATTGTATTCTTAACATCTTTAAATCAAATTAATAAATTAAAAGCTACTTTTAAATAAATGCATCACCATGTCGCTCCTTTAAATTGTATTCTTAAATTGTATGCTACTTTTAAATAAATCATTTAATAAAGGAGTTTTTTTGTTAATAACATACGTAAACGTTAAATATTTATTATATAATTATTTCATATCGAGTTATTGAGATGCACTGTATTTTAATCAAACATACATACAAACTTATTTGAAAACACTCAACTGAAAGAAGTTAAATTCATTTGTTATATATAAAATCACCAGACATATCAAGAATGCTATTAGATTCTCACCCATAGCAGCAGCATGGCGAAGGTCCATCGTGGCTTGTGCTCCCAAGATGCACATCAGCACCACAAACCCTAGCAACGCCATATTGGATGCAAGGAGAGTCTTAACTGAAGGCTCAGGCACCACTTACAAACTGATTCACAGCGTGAAAA
Source organism: Hoplisoma paleatum (assembly GCA_028565875.1). Lineage (NCBI taxonomy): Eukaryota > Metazoa > Chordata > Actinopteri > Siluriformes > Callichthyidae > Hoplisoma > Hoplisoma paleatum. Next base: position 17,193 of record JAOTRQ010013538.1, read on the forward strand.
TTTAAAGTTATCGGTGCATACAAATACACACATACAGATACGTTTACATTAGGCCTAGAGCCGTCCCCCTAGAATCTGTTTTCAGTAAAGTGTGTTAGAGAGGAGGGGAAATACCCCTGAATCAAGTTTGGATAGGAAAGAAAAACACACCTTGATCTGTGCAGCTTGGATGTGTGTAGAAGGTGGGCCAGGTTTGGTTGGACCGCTGGGAGGGTCTCCTACTTGGGGTAGGACTCATATAAACATTCACATGAATCTCCCTTTTCTAACCAGTTTACCACTCAAATAATTCTAACACACAGTAATTTATGCACAGGATGTGTGGGAAGCATGAATTCTTAGCTAACACAGATATCCCTGTTCTAGATTGTAAATGTTCATATAGAGCCTTCCATAGCTATATGTGACTATGTATGCACACACAAGACACCTTGGGATCCTCTAAGACAATGTGGGAATTTTGGTAAGCATTCATTGTAGATTTTGAAGGTAAATGTATATACTTCATTAAAGGTTTCAAATTTTCATTTTTTTCATGATTTACTTTGAATTATTAATGGCCTACTTGTAATCATTTATAAATATGTGCTGATGGCAGCAAATTTGAAACCTGAAATACAGTGTTAAACCACCTTTCCTATTGTTTCCATTTTTAATTGTCAGAAGAAATCAGTGGCTCTACAACTGCGCTCTCTGTTGGTATATTCTCCTCTCCATGACGCCGCATGCATTTTAATAGGACACAGATTTGGACTGCAGGCAGTCTAGTTAAACACAATCATTCTGTGTTTGTTTAATCAATTTTTCATGTGCGCGCACACACACACACGCACACGCGTGCGCACACACACACACACACACACACACACACACACACACACACACACACACACACACACACACACAC
>JAOTRQ010013645.1:0-18095 GCA_028565875.1 Hoplisoma paleatum
TCGACTATTAGTCGATTAGTTGAAGTAAATGATGACCTCTGGTCGACCAACAAAATCCTTGGTTGTGGACAGCCCTAGAAAATAATGACAAATATTCAAATAAATCTTTAGCATTCATTTGCTGTATCCAACTGGTTTTCACAAATAATGTGGCGTTAACCTAAAGTTCACAAAATCTAAAACATTAGATTATTTGTACGAACAGCCAATAAATTAACTAATAGCAGTGGCAAGGTTAAACCTGGAAGCCATCTTAGTCAGCCAGTAAAGACTGCTCACGTTGGCATGATGCAACTGATGATGTTTTTTCTTACTGGTTGGTATTGTAGTTCAAGGGCGTCATGGAACCGGATAGATTTACAACGATGTGTTTAAAGTTTACAACCTTTAATACAAATCAAATTAAACATTTAGCGTCACTTACACGGTGAAACCGGTTTGCATCCACATTGCTTGAGTAAACGAGCGAACAGCTGCACAGTGACTTGCTTACTAACTGCTCAATCCCACACAACTAAAAGAGTCCGAAAATAATCAGGACTTGAATTCTAAGTTATTTCGATATTATAGTTCGCCTTAGAACTTCAGTTCAAATCGCCACCTGAATTATGTGAAAACACCCATAACATCACTTGCTTTAATAAACTATTGTACTTAGTAAACTTTAATACATTTAAGAAACACCAGTGTAAGTTAACACACTGCACATGATCCGTACATTACTACAGGTGACCGGTGCAGAAACTGATTTTGTCGGTCACGTTAGCAAGCCGCATGCTGCCTTTTACTGGCCATGAGCCGGTCTCTCTCGTTTTCATCCACACTGATAAAAATAGTGACCGACGAATCAGCTTTTACTTCTTATAAACCACCATCACTTTCGCAAAGTAATTTTCACACCACCACCATCTCTCCAGGAAGTAAAAGGGGACCGGCTGTCATTAGCGCAAGCTAACTTAGCCTGCTAGCTAGCGGCTAAACGTGCTAACGAAAAGTATAAAACCGGACAACACAAACGTCAAAGCTCAACTTTTTTAAATTAAATATAGTATGTAACTCCATTCGTGCAACTTACCCGTTAGTGTGTGGAGGTAGGGATTTGTCTGTATGAATGTAATAAACTTAACCCCAGCGCCGAAGGGCCGCGGTAAACAGCTCGGATTGGAGGGCGAACTGAAGGAGACTGTGTGCATCAAAGATATCCGTCCCTGTCTCAACGGACGCCCTGCCTGAGCAACAATGCGCATGCGTACAGAAATTGCGCATGCCCAGTGGAGACGAACCTCTGACTTGATTCAGTGAGTCGTTACAGCAAAATAAATCTACAGAAGCCCATTCCCGCCACCTAAAATAAATAACAAATATTTTAATTAATAATTGTTAATTAATAACAAATATTTTTATAATATCTTTTTCTCATTAATAACTCCATTGCTATCCTATGATATTGAAACCTGTTCCCACCACCTAAAATAAAAATCCAGCAATTTTTTTTTCTAATTATTATCTCATTATTAGACTTACTATACGTTTTTAACCTTCTGCAGTGAAGGTCATTGCTCATCATGTAATAGAGCTAACATTACCTCCATCACCTCAAAGTCCCTGTTATCCTAACGTTACCTCCATCACCTCAAAGTCCCTGTTATCCTAACGTTTGTATAAAAAAAATCTTTATTTATGCTTAGATCAATTGTTAATTAAGGTTAGAAGTGGTCATGTTTTGCTTGTTTTTCTCGAATAACAATATTTAATAATAACACTTTCCCACTACAGAGGGCGCTACAGCAGCGAACACCCTGTCACTTTTCCACATTTTGTATCTTTTACAGCGAGAATAGTAATTTATCTGCACCCCCTTTCCTTAAATTCACGTAGCGGGAGTTACAGCGGACCACGCAGAGATGAAATGTGGGTCCTATATTCTGATTGGTTCAGTCCACTGTCTATATTAAAGATTGGTTAATTGCGTCCTCTAAATTGTGGTCCGGTCTCTAAGAAAAATTGCACAGCATCGGCCCCTAAGAACCGTCGGCCCACCGGGCAAATGCCTGGTACGCCCGATTACCAGTCCAACCCTGCTATTCAGAAAGATCTGGACTGCCTTACTTAAGGTCATGTCACCAGTATTAAAAATATTGACTCACAATGTCTTGGAACACCAAAAACTGTATACGCCAGAAAGAAATGAAATATTTATGCACTTATACTTCTAAACCGCATGTGAAAGTAGATCTGCTGATTTAATGATGTGTAAAATGACAACTGTAGTATTGAGAGCGCATGCATTACTTTGTTCAGCCACTAGAGGTCAGTATCTTACATCATAAAATGTCATTTTCGACAAATGTTGAAAAGTGATTTACATTCTGTGCTGTGTTTTGTGTCAGTACGTGTACCAATTACTATGCTGATATATACCCGACAGATTTGACCTTTGTAACCTTGACCTGTATATCCAGCAATGCTTTATCTTATACAGTACATGACCATGCTAATTTTCAGATTTTCAGTTTGGTTGACTTGCCATGGTTCTAGATCTTAGCCTGGTCTACTGACAGGTGTAATCACCCTTCACATCTACTGGTGCTTTAGACAACCTCAAATTCAGATCATTATAAATATTCTGTTTATTTTTACACAATATTTTGTCTATGAGTATTAAGTAAGAATATTATATGACTGTTTTAAATAGCTTCTTTTGTTATCTCATCATCAAAACCAGTATTTCTGGTCTCAAAGACACTGGACCAACAGCAATGAATAACTACCTGAAGTGGAAAATAAATTAATAAACACATTCATGATTAAGTTAATTTAGTGTGCTTGAAAGAAATCAGAAGATTTCATAGATAGAAATTAATAAACATTCATATGCCTTCATATGACTCACCGTACAGATGTTCTCTAACAATGCACACGCAGGGACTTGCTGTTTTCATTCTATTATTTATCAAGTTTTATTTTATTGCTCCATTTTATCCCGCTTTTGAAACACAACACAACATTGTCACAACGGAGTCATAAAACTCTAGCCAAACTCTTAAAAATGTAATAATACTGAAACAAATTGTTACAGATACATAAAGTACAAAACTATACATGTAAATTACAGTCTTTTTATTTTCACAAAAATCATATTTAGCTAGTGAGAAAGCCACGGCAATGTGAAATGCTCATACACATCCAATGCTTTTCTAGTTGACACAGTGCTTATGAAAGACTTGATGATTTGTTGTGGCTATAAGAAAATTGTGGAAAAAAAACAATAGTGACAGTTTGATCTAAAGATCTATAGGCAGTATCACAAAGTCCGAAATGTAACAAAAAAAAAGCCTTATTCATTAAAAACGTATATAATTACTTCATTTATTTGGTTGCTTTTCAATCAAAATACTTAAATATATAAAATCACCACAACACAATACATTGACTTAATAAATGACAAAAACGATGGGCCAGAAAATCATTTTGATGACAATGTTCAAGTCATTTCAGTAGTTAAAATTAATTTGCGTGTAAGAATTCTAAGTACACCAAAGTTACCTGGGTATGTTAAAATGTGATTAACCAAAAATCAGAGTTAAACTACTGAACAATGGTAGCAGTGAGAAAGACAAACTACTACTAAACCCACACTGTTGGTTTGCAAAGGTCCAACATTAAGTTAAGTTGAAGGAGCCAGCTCCTACATATCTGTAATATAAGCATGAATCCAAACACTGATCTCCAAACTGCAAAAAAAGGGGGGGGGCAGGTTTGGTAAGCCAGTGAAGGGAAAGACCCTGTCTAACCATCACAACTGCATTACTCAGGTACACAACTGTGCAGCTGTGATCATGTAGTGTCATCTGTATGAATTCATTACCATCATTTACACGGAATAGTTAATTTCTTTGTAAAATTGGAGAAATGACTGATGTTGTTCACAACATACTTATATTAAGTCAAATTCCATAAAAAGCATGCTAAATAAATGAAACTTGGAAAGCACTTCTATCAATAGCCACAAGATGGCAGGAGTGCAGTCTGACTTGACCATTACTGCTTGAAGCCTGGTATCATGTTATAAGCAAGATTCCTGTGACTAAATTAAAAAGCCCATTTTCAGTTTTATAAACAAACAATATTCTATTGGCTTTGGAAATAAACCCTTAAACAACCAGTCACCCTTGTCAACAAGTTAAAGTGAGTGGTTTAATTCATGGGCAGATTTAATTCAGATCATCAGCAGATAAAACAAGAAACCTGGCACCCTGGACCAAGTTAGGGTTTCTACTTCTGTATTTCTAAATGGTAACATGGTTATGTAGGCTCTCTTAAATACATTTACAGTGACTATGAACACATAGCTTCTGCGCCCCTCACTGTAAGCGAGAGGACTGAAAGAATGCAGAGCCTATTCGTTTTCACACTGAACTAATAACAGTTGCATTATTATGCGCTGTTATGAAGTTGAAGAAGCACCAGACTAACAGGACAACACCTACGTGGCATCCTCCACATACTGAATGTTCTTTTTTTGCCGAAATGTTGTAGGGAATTATTTTTAGTTATTTTAATGTTATTCATTAAGATCTTTACATTTAAAAATCATATGTAAATTATGCAAATTACATTTTAGAATTATCTTCTGTGCTTTAATTGTATGAGATACACAAACACATAGTTTATATTGTTTTGTTTTATTTTTATTATGTTATTTTAAATTGTGTATAACACAATAAAGGAATCTTACTATCTTTGGTTCTTTAGTTTCTGTTTACTGTGCCATCTTAATTAGACCTAAGGGTATTGGAAAAATAGCCTCTTTTTTTTTTTAATTAAAGGATAAAGTAATGTAACAAGGTTAAATAGGCAGACAATATTGGTGGGTTATATAAATGTGATGCCATCAGAATATGCATGTGTAATTGTAAAATATCATATTACTTATATTGTATACTAGACCAGCCTAATACATTAGTCTGTGCCGCATTGTGCATTCGGATTCAGTTATGCTACCTAAAATTATGTATTTGGGTCAAATAAATTGTCCATCCAAAAAAGCAATGGCTATGCAGATTTATACTGGAATGATTTCAATTATGTGATCCACCTACCAGGAACATCAATCATCTCTACTTGCTTACAATGTTTCCAAATGTTTAATCAAGAAAGGTACTTGCTTCACAGTATGATGCTTTAGCTAATTTCCAAATAGACCAGTAACAAAACATTGATTTGATTTACGACAAAATGTGGCTAAACAATTGATAAAAGGATTGATTTTTAGTGACAGACTATTTCCGATATTTAAAAACCGCAATTCAAATTTTAATTACGATGTTTTCCTGTAAAAGGAAGATGATGGTTAAGTTTAATGGTTTTGTCTAAATAAAAACAAATAAAACCTGATTTGTTATAACCCACTGTGTTCTGCTACCAGGAACGTCCTCATTACATCAAAGTCTATTTCCAGCTAAAAGACAATATCTAAAGTAGTCTACATCATAAACACCCCTGACAGTACATTTAATAACTGCAAATACTAAAGCCCAGAGTAATGGTTTTTAAAATTGGGCATTATTATTACTGAGGCTGCCAAGGGCAGGTGGCACAGCATGTTGGTGAACTAGCCTACTACACATACTAGGCATTCAATAAATAGGCAAGGTGCACACAGACACAACATTTCCTATTGCTGCAATTGTGGCCTCTACTGGTTGCCTGGTGGTGGCTGGACAAACCCTTTAATGTGGGGCAGTGAGTGATTTCAATTGTGATACTGCCCTGTGTGTCTCTGGCAGGTAAAAAGAAGCAGTTGGTGGCTACACTGAAGTCCAAGTTGAGGCATAAGTCTGGAACTATGGGAGAAAGATACAACTAAATTTGGATAAAAAAGAAAATGCATAATGTACTAAAGAAAATAAATATTTTCTAAACTATATAGGTTTTACAGAAGGGTTAGGGTTAAAGTCAAGTTGGTATGCTTCTTATGGGCCTGTCAGAAAATTGAGTTAATAGCCATGCTAGTGATAAAGTGGTGCAAAGGCTTAAGTGACGCTAGCCCTTGACAGATGAACATCCATTTATTTCAAATAAATTACATATAAAAAAAAACAGGTGGAAAAAATCTATAAAATCACCAACGTTATCAGATACTAAATCTTTTTAGCAAGGTATGGTAACGAATGATTTCCCTTATAACATCACAAACTTCAATTTGCTTCATTCAAAGGTTGTATGGGAGTACAAAGACCATATAAAATGTGAATAAATTTCAAGCTTGTTTTTAGTTTTTAACCATATTCCTGATAGTAGTAAGAAGTCTGTTGATAATAAAAGAGGAAAGTCTTCAAAGCAGGAACTAAAAGTGCTTCAACGCATTGTTAAGGTCTCGGTCAGACCCAGCACAGATGCATCCTCACACAGACGGTGAGTACAAATCACACAGCTTGAGTGGTGTTTTACATCTCATACATGAGCAAGACAATGGCAGTAGTTGGATTCGGTGCACACCGACTCTTAATGGCTAGCTAACAACTCACAAGAACAGAAACAAAGTCAAATCAAATCAAAGAAAAGATTTCAACACCTAAACTACAGAAGAATTTCTGTCTCGCTGTCTTGCTGTTGTTGCCAGTGCTGTGTGATATCCCTCCCGTCATCTGACGAGAAGTAAAACATCCTCTGGTCCTTTGAAACTGGACTGTTATGCACAGATCACACGTGTAGTATCTCCATGCTGTAATCCTCAGTCTCTGTGTACTGCGAAGAGTTTGTGTCTGACAGCACTGGTCCGAACAGCTCCTTATTTTCCATGTTAGGCTCCAAAAGTGCAGGCTTGTCAAAAATGGTTTTTTTACATGTCTCTGGTCGATTTTGGACAAATATCTCTCTGTTGTAGGCTTTCAGTTTCTTCCACAGCTGCATATAGACTTTACATTGCACATACATAAAAACCAGTCCTCCAGTGAAGCCGATGGCCACTACAACAAGCTTGGTCCAAAACGGCCATTCCAGAATCCCTACACAGGAACAGAAACAGATTCTCATTAGTTGGGTGTCAAAATGCCACATCGATATTGCATATTTAAATTGTATTAACATTTTACATTCATACTGAACTCAATTGCCACAAACATGACCTCATAACACAAGACACATCCTAATGCACAAATTGAACCAATTCCTTACAACCGTCTATTTTTGTACATTTTAAAACTATCTGTAAATGGTAGTTAAATAATAGTGATAATAGCTATTGGTGGATTGATGGCACAAGTTACAAGACAAATGATGTGTAGCTGAATTTGGCCCATGAGCTTCGGGTTCGACACACATGGTATGGAATACTGAGAACCACATTTTGTAAATCCTTGCTTTCGCGCATCTTGTGTATAAAAACTGAAACTGTTATTTCATGTTAATCAGTAAATATGCAAAAATAAATAAAAACCACCAAAACATCTAAATAAGAGCTTGGTGCTTGTGAGCAATTTATAAAAATGTGTTCTGCTTTACAGACACAGTGCTGGTTAGGACTTCAGAAATCAGAACACTGTGGTTCAAATCCCAGCTATACCAAACTGCCACACGGTCAGTTTCACTACTATGATCTACATGCAGCTTTTTAATTTACTAGACGTGCGTGTGTGTCTGTGTGTGTGTGTGTCTGTGTGTGTATGTCTGTGTGTCTGTGTGTGTGTGTGTGTCTGTCTGCCTGCCTGCCTGCCTGCGTGCGTGTGTACATGCTTTCCTCCGTGTTTTCCATCAACCAGTAGTTGGGTTTCCTCCACTTCATAGTTTTTATTAGCATTGGCAAATAATTAATTAGATAGCTAACTCTACATATTAACATAAATAACTATATTGTATCATACACATTTGCCAAATCAAATAGAAAACATCGCTTTGTTATCTACCATATGTAAGTGAATTATTATCAAAATTGAATCTTTAGCAGCACTATACATGAGACACTCACCACAGTGTCACCAGTGCGTCACATTGAATGTTTATTATATTCTTGCATATTTCTGTGTCAAAAAAGTTAAAAGACCTTAATAAAGAACAATCTGTCTAGTACTATATTCACCATTAGGTGTAGCTGTGACATTTAGAACTATAGCATCTTCCGTTTCTATAGATCATCCGTTTCCTTTAAAGCATCACATCTGATCTTTTTTTGTAATCTCCACAGAGATTGAAATACAGTAGTATAATATATTTGAAAGATATTACTGATATTTACAGCACACAGAATAAACTGTATTTACAGAACATAATCCACCTACATCTAAATACAACAAAACAAATTTATAGTAGAGATGTCCTTAAATAAAAAAAAATATTTTGAACTCAAAGGTATTAAAAATGATTTTGTGCATCAGTGTTTTATTACTACTTTATAACATAATAATAACATTTATGTGATCAATGATCATGCCTAAAACTCAAAAGCAGATTTTTCTGTCAGCACAAAAACAGCACAAAAGTTCACAATGGATAAGTGCAGGGTAAATAGGGTAAATAGGGTAAATTGAGTATTAGTGCACATAGGAAGAGAGGAAGTTAGACATCTGAGTAGAAAAGAAAAGAAAGAAGAAGAGTACACATTTGTATATATGAAGACAAAGCCAGAACTAGAAATCAAAGACACAGATGTGAAAGGAGAAAACTTTTACCTGGAATTCTCCTGGCTGCATGGTTAAAAAGAGTTTATTACTATTTAGCCACAAGTAAAAGAACAAGAAATAATTTCAGCAGCAGTGAAATCTGCCAACAACCTACTTGAGCTGTGCACCTAATAACAAATATTGATGAGATATGTTCACTTGGGAGTAAAACAAATTCTTCTGAATTTAATCTGACTTCAAAACAAAACTGCTGCAAATATCATCATTATCACATAAATTACTGTTTACAAACACACACTAGTAGAAGAGCAGGATCTTAGCAAAAGTGGTTGTAATAAAATCGAGTGGGTTAGTCAATTATAGCTGACCTTGTTTGATCTCCTCGGCAGTGCGGTCGATTAGGACATACAGTGACCAGACCACGCATGTGATAGCAATGACATGAAAAGTGACAGAGCACATGATCTTCCTTCTCTCACTGGCAGTCATCTGCAGCTTCTCCCACTACATGGAGAAGAAAAGGGCAAGACGGTTAACAAATAACGTCAGTGTGGACCTGTGAACAAAAGCAGATAGTAGTTGAATAAATCATCTAAGTATTTAAAGTATAATAATTTTCCAAATGTATAGTCATGTGGTCTGACTTGTTGCATTAGCTTCAAATGCATTAGAACATAAGTACGAGTTCGTTTAGAATCAGCTTTATTCCCGTAGCATCAGTACATTTTCCCATACAAGCGGAGCGTCTATTCACTTCAGGAGGACTGCATGGAACCCCCCCCCCCCCAATTGCTTAAAAACTCGCCAATCATTAGATAAATCCCCCTGTATGCGAGCAACAAAGCATCTGCAAAATGGAGGATCAGTTTAAATATTGAATGCCATTTAGATTGACAGCTATTTTTAAATTTACACAGACACTTAATCATTGGGATGATTTATGATGTAAACAGACAATGAGCTTCTACTCTTTGAAAAACCAGCAACCGCCACAGTATATTTCATATCATATTACATGTATGTCTGGTAAAAACTAATTTTTCATGCATGCCGCTTTTCTTTCTTCTGGGGGATGGGATCTTCCAGTGTAGAAGCCATAATTATATATACACACTACTCACAAAATGTAGAGATATTTGGCTTCATCTATATATATGGTATGAAGCAGATTGCCCTTAAATACATAATAAAATATTACAACCTATAAATATAGTAATTTTAAAAATGGTTGAAATTCTTTGTACTAGTTTAGCTACTAAAGCTACGAACAAAAATTATTAAGGCAATACACACATCACAGATGTTTACAGCTGTATTGAATTCCAGTTTATAAAGAGACAGTACCCTTAACATCTAACCTTTCCTCTTCAACAGAACTATAAAAATGTAATGTCTGTGTCACCCACAAGCAGTTTCATGACTGGTCATTAAGTAAAACGACTCAGAGACTAAACAAGTCTGTAAATGGTCATACACACAAAAAAGTCTGTCATATTTATGCGTTATCGCCCATTTCTCTCTTATATAAAGGGGATCATGCTGAGGGGGATCATGATTACAGCCAATGTGGGCACATTGCTGCTCAAGCATTTTTCAAACTGTAGTGGAATCTTTCGTCACTCACATGTTCCGGTCAGCCTGACCTTTGAAGGCAGTGGCAATTATGTCCATAACTGACCAAAAACAACTCACTAAGGATAGAAAGAGAGTCTCTTTCTTTTTTAATAGAATAAAACACACAGATTTATAAAACTTGAGTTAAAGTTCTTGAGTTAGAGAGTCACACGTTTTTAATGGATCATTTAAAACTTTCCATATTGCATTAAAGTAACTTCCAATATGTTCTACCATAATTCAGACATGCGTGTGTTGGATTTCAACTCATTTTTTTACTTTTGTTCATATTTTTTTAAATTTATTCACACCTATAAAAAGAAAACCAGGACCAAATTGCTCGTCATAACACCCAAACAGCAGAATAGAGAAGACATTTACTATGAGAGAGGATTACACCTTGATCTGATAAAGTAAACATGCTGTAATGTTGCAGAAATGACAGACACTTGACCTTGACACTTGCAACAGCAGACTGTTACAGCTGAAAGCCCACAGAGATTTAAAGACCACAAACAGACTGACAGACACTGATCATAAACTGCTGATCATAAAGTTAATTAAGATATATATTACGAATGTACTTGTTTCGGATGAGTAGCATAAGTAAATATACAGGAAAGAGAAACGTTAAACGTCAGTTGGCTGGTTTACTTGGTATTCACCATCATGTGGCAGACTAGTAAATATCTGATCAACAATATTTGCCAGGCACAATGTAGCCTCATGGGTAGAGTTTTAGGCTATCAACTGGAAGATCAGAGGTTTAATTCTAGGCTACACAGGCACTGTTGGTTTCTCGAGCAAGACCCTTAAGCCTGTCTGCTCTAGGACCACTGTACTGCGCTCTGACCCCACTTTCAAAACAAGTATGAATATATGAAAAAAGAATTTTGTTGTACAGTACATCTGTATATGTGTAATGACAAATAAATACATTCTATACTATTCTATGATTATTTATACATTTGTATTTTCAGCATTTAGCAGACTCTTATCTAAAGCAACTTAATTACAACGTGAAACCAATTTTCAGCAATTGAAGGTTAAGGGTCAGTGTCAACTTTGTGGTCATGGAGTTTGAACCGACAACCTTCTGGTTTCGAGCCCTAGTACCTTAACCATTAATCAATTACTGCCCATATATTAATGTAATGGTACATGATGATATTAATGCTGCACTGTACTCATGTTGCAATGCAAGATGTATAGCGGTGGCACTTTTTGTGCTTTAAAGTGAAAAGCTAATTCATTTTTTCATTTTAAGTCACCTTACAAACTCCACATAATGAAATGAAACAACAAATGTACGTCTTGTTTCTTAACATGCGCCTGATTTATTCAATACCATACTTTACACATAGGATTTGTAAACCCTGATTAATTTATGTTATGGTTTTTGTTGATGAGTGGGGATCTCGCAGAGTGATCAAACAGTAAGCTAGTCAAATACTAAAAGGCCTTTTTATCATACAAGATATAGAAACTATAAAATCGATCAACCTATCTTGTGATGCGGCAATTAACAATTTCCTTTGGGACCCGAGTTTACAATGAGGTTACAAAGAGAGAAAAAAAAGATGTTCGCTCTGGTTCTCAGTACTTAATAATACAAGCAGCACTGCAGTCTGTGTGTGCAGGTTTACCTTGCGCAAAGGCTTCAGTTTGGTTTCCATGATGAATTCGAACTTGCAAAGCTCACAGCAGCGAGTGTCGGAGCTCTTGATCCACTGCTGCAGACAATTCTGGTGCACAAAGCACAGGCTGCCTGTGCAGTGGCACGGTGTGATCAGTTGACTGTCCTCATCCCCCTCGCAATGACAGATCCTGCATACAAACGCAAAGAGGAAGGCTTACACACATATTGCAGCATCCAGACACACTCAAGAGCTCCAGCATGTACACAAGGTTTCTATCAAATGGAAAGGTTTAAGCGATGCACTAAACGCTGATTTATTACTCTTTTATTACTCATCGAATTCAACGTCGTCGGTTTTAGTTTATAATTCTGCATCAAGGTCATATTTACCACCCCAGCACTACAGGGTGGTGAGTTTCCCTGGGTTCTGACACATGTGTATACACTCCGAGAAGGTGACGAGTGAGAAGGTCGGTGTAGATTTCAACTGATTTTAATCTTAAATTTGAATCTTTGATCGTCATCCAGGCACTAGCGTATGCAGAGAGCGAGTACTTTAACTACAAGCATGCTAGCGACTCCATGCAATCTGCATCAATTTAACACAAGGATAGGAACTTTTGGAGGTACATTTAAAGTCAGACAACTGAGACGTGAAAGATAAGTATAAACCAGCCTTAAGGCATATTATTTTTGGTTTGCATTGTACACAGGTAACATATTAAAAATAATTCTAACGACACTAGTTGAATTCATGATGGAAATAAAATATACAAAGCATGTAGGGCATAGTGAGAAACAAATAAAGTTCATGAAGGCATTTGTTATAGAATTCAGTCAGTACTTGGTCCCACTGTCATTACTCTAGACTTTGTACCTTCACTTTAGATGAATCTGTATCCAACAGTCTGGCCACCGTTTTTTATAGTGAAAAAGGAACCACATGGGGAACGATCTTAGCAAGGCGATAACTTTCAATCTAACTACACGGTCGTATGTCTCTCTTCCCTTCTGCAATAACGATCAATAGAAACGGCACCAGCTCCTGCCCACTGCCAGCAAATTAAACCAGAGAAAGCCATTACCACAGGAGGGCTAGGTAGACATTCGTTCATGCTGAACAGATAAATGGAGGTAGATGGTTCTACTGCAAAATGAGTAAAGCCTAGTCCTGTCCACATATTGCTTTAAATCACTACACCCCTCTCAGTACACAACTCAATTACTTATCACTTCTTCTGCGATTACAGCACATCAATCACACTCGAGAGTTTGTAATTACAAACCATCCACATAATACATCACAAAATACCATTGTATCCAGTGCAATAAGAAATGTAACTGCAGATGATAAAGAAAGTGTGAATAAGATGTCAGCGGAGTTTCATGACTTACACTACTGGTGCTACTACAATGAAACTAAAATATTGCATAATAATCTGTACTAATCTGAAGTTTTTCCAAATACAGTAAATCGATGTACTCTAAACTCTGAACTAACATACAAAAAACACTTTTGCACAGCTAAATTAAGTAGTGGACATTGTAAAAAAAGTTTTTTAAATGTTAGTGTGTATTCCGTGGATAAATGTTTTGCACCATGGCAAGTACAGTAATCCTGAGCTACATGGAAAAGGTGTACAGTCCTCTCCACTGATCAAGATCTGCACAATTAAGAATCTTAATGGAACTATTTAGAAGTGAATGCATTTTTCATGTGAATGCTTCCATACTGAACTCGATACGCAACGTGGAAATCCAAGAACTCCACGATTAAGACAAATACAAATAAAAAGTAATATAAAAGTGTAAAATAAAGAGGTAAAGTGACAATTTTTTATTGTATATGGTGGAGCGTGCAAGTATGTCTGCCGTCGTTACAGATGTTTGTTTTCATATAAAAAGCGATGCTTAGTTAATACTAAGGAGAAATTACTGACAGGAAAAACTGACTTGTTTATCACTTTCGGGTTTTTTTTCTTTAGTTCATTCTCATGTAAGAAAAGTTTTATTTTAACATCACAACCCTCGGCAAAAAGCAGATTCACTCAGTGTGATAAAGCTCAACTTGAGCAATAAAACATCAGTAAAGTTAGTTAGTTAGTAAACGATGATACAAACTGTTACAGCGATGACCCACACACAGGTAACATGACTGTTCTCTCAGAACAACCAAGTTTTCTGCAGTGACAAGCTGGAATGTTAGTTCATGGTCTGGAACCGTTTTTTTTCTGATGGAAACAAGCGCCAGTGGTTCAAAATTATCTTCGAACCCGAACGGGATCCGAGCTGTGGTGGTGAAAAAGAGTTATTGTGTACAAATGTGAAAGGAAAATTACCTTTACATTACATTTGCCTAAATTATGTGGGATTTTATTAGATCATAAACTAAATTAACAGATGTCCCATCCATATTAATGATAATCTTTGAGTCTCAACGTCTTAAATTCAACACGACACTCCTAGAACCAACTTGTGATGAGTTTACTACATTGCAGAATAAATAAATGCTGTTCCCAAAGCAACCTTGAATTTCAATTATTAACTTGCAAACACATATTTGTCCAATAACAGTACAAAACCCCAAGCACTAACACCCAACGGTAAGCACAGATATAAGCTAGAAATAGCCTCGTACCACTGAGAACAGCAGCAAGTCAAAGTAAATCTCTTCACATCAAAGTGGTGAACCTTAAAAAGACCTGTAAACCTGCCAGAAGCTCTGTGAGGGACAGACTCCTTCATACTCATTCCTTCTTTAAATCGAACATGTGGTGGATTATCAGTCTGTCCTCAGATAAAGAAGGAATTACAGTGCTTATGCAACATGGCTGTTTTTAGGTTGGTAAAAGTAGCTTGTAAGCCACGGTATACATATAGAGCACAGTACAGAACTATATAGAAAAAGAAAGAACACACTAAATATATCAGATCCAACAAACACCCACAACATGTGCCACAGTGTGCGGAGACAATAATATTTATGAGAAGAACAACTGAATATCTTATTTACCACAAATGAAAGACGTCAAGTTCAGATATGTTTTGTTCAGAGTTTTTTTTAGGAAGTTTATGGTCACAAATGCTCACTTTTAATTGTACACACTGAATATTTACTCCTTTGAAGCCTATTTGAAATTACTTTAAAAACATATATACTTTTAGTGGACCGCATTATTAATCAGGCATGATGCCAGGCATGATCAGGCATGATGCTGGGTGCCCTTTTCGATTCAACCCTGCTTACATCTATTTTACAACATAATGCAACCAACGTTATTGTAGTTTAAATTATTTTGTTGTTATGCGCTCGTTTGCATATTCCAGTCCAAAAGTTTTTTTGATAATTATTGATCTTTAGCATTTTCTAAAGTCGTTATAACGTTTTGGCTGATTGAGGTGGTCATAAATGTTTTGCTCTATCTGGGGTGGTCATAATGTTTTGCTCCGCCTGAGGTTATCACGATGTTTTGCACTGTTGGGGTGGTCATAATGTTTTGCTCCAACAAGATGTTCACAATGTTTTGTTTGATCGTGGTTCGATCATAATGTTTTGCGCCGTCTGGGTGGCCGTAATGTTTTGCTTTGTTGGGGTGGTCATAAGTATAATATAATATTATTTTAAGAATAACAATGACAGTGTTTTTATTCAAACCGGGATGTCTGAAACCTTTCCTAGAGCACGAAATAGTATCTAAATAAATCAAATGATCATTACATAGATACGTCTACGCACTCAAAGGGTCACTAATGAATCACTAAGTAATTTGTGCTTATAAAATTACTTATTGTAGCCAATCCATCCTCCTGAGAACTTGATTACTGGCTAAAGTTCCACACTGATAGTTTAGTTCACTGGTATTCTGGGAAACTTGTATAAAAGCGTTTAACAAACATTCCACTTTGTGCTTTCATGTACTTAACATTTTGGTCACAGGAAACTATTTTTGCTCCAAAAAAGACCTCAATTTGTCTTATTTTCAACAGGCTACAACTTGAATCTATGGGCGTACTCACACTAGGCAAACTTCCTTGTACCATACTGGGGCATGATTGCATGCACAATTACATACTGTGGTGCCCAAGATTTTAAACCAAGCTAGAAGTGGGATGATGTTTAGTTTCAAACACATGGTGGGTGGCCACACAGCGTGGCTATCACACAGATAACCTCCGTAACTGATTTAACTATTCAGCACTGTTTAGTCACAAATTACAGCATAAATATAAACACCTTATTTCTAACAAACACTACTATAGAATAAACAACAGCATGATTAAAAAAACTCACAGCAAGCAGACACAACATCAAATACCTATAATGTCCGTAAAGATGTTTTCTTGAAGACATTACGCAAAATTAACTCCAGGCATACAGATAATAAGACATCAGTCACTATTCTACACTGCAGCCAAAGCATCAGAACATAGACCCATTAAACAGACTTAATCTACATCCTAATCCAGTTATCACACAGTACCAGTCCTCTTTCTTCCTTATCTTCAGTAGCTCAGGTAAAAGCGTTTCAATGCTGATATTTACTCCACAATATGTATCTTATTTTATATAAAAGTTAACGTTTTGTTAAATTCTAACACTATTATTATTTAGTTTTCTCTCTTCAGCACTTTCTCTCTATTTTTCTATTGATTTAGTCAATCCAATTGAAAGATTGCGTTATGCTTTATCTTCACTAATGCCAGCCATGGCTCTGATTAAAGAGAACAAAGCTTACCCACAACCCCTCCAACACATGAGGAGCAGCTGTAGGCATTTGTCCACTTGTGATTTGGCAAGTACACATGCAAATCAGCACTGTGAGCACACAGTGTCCCACCCTGATCAATGCACACTTTCCTCATCTCCATGTAAAGTCATAATTGCAGCAGCCTTATCCAGCCTAAATTCTGCTCCTAGATAAACATGCCGCCGCTCAGTCCAGCCAGCAAACTCCACTTCTCCACCTTTAGTCCACTGTAGCAACTCGTTAGATGTTCACATGATTATGTCATGGACTTTAAAGCACTAAACTGCAACTAACTGGTAATCAATCAAGCTTCAAGCAAGTGACACTTGCTATAGCGAGTAAGACACGCCAGTAATCGTAAAGATCACACAACCACATTCAATAAAAGAAAGTTGATTGTTTAGTCTTTATATAGCAGACTGAGAAAAGGACTATCACAAAGCTACAATTTCATCGCCAAAACATTTAGCAGTGGCCATTGTGAACGATGTCATTTGCTGCCAATAGCAATATGTCTGACCTCCCTGAGTACGTTCAGAAGAGGAAGTGTTATGAAAAACTGATAAAAAAGATAAAGAATTTCAATCAACCTTGGTAAGTTCAAGCCGACCTGCTGACAGGGTTCCACAGGTCCAGGATGACCTTACTACTTTAAAAAACAGACTGAAGTTTCCCAGAACCTATGACAGTTGCAATCCTGTGGACAGATCAGATCAATCTAAAGTTTCTGGTCAAGTACTGTCAACACCGACAGAAAATGAAAATGGATTTTTAAAGAAAAGGACATTGTTCCGATGGTCAAACTTAGTTGAGGCTTACAGACGTTTGAAAGTTGTTTTGCTGCCTCTGACCCATAATGCCTTTACTTCGTAGCATCACGAAGACCACCAAAGATTTCAGAGCACAATATAAAGCCCAGCATCAGAAACCAAATAAAGTACCACCAAAACTTATTGGTCTTCTAGCAATTAATGAACAAGTCAAGTTCTCAAACCACCAGGACTTGGCAACCCATCATGTTCTGTGTCATAAAAAAACTAAACACAGAACTACCTTCTTTGTGATATATCAGTTATATCATGTTATGGCACCACAGAGCATGATTTCAACAGCTTGTTTAGCAGCTTAGTAGTTAATTTTATTACTTTCCGTACTTACTTGGTGCAATCCTGGTGAAGTTCATGACAGGTCTGGTTTCTCTGAAAACTTCACTTGGGACAATAATTCCTTACATACACAGAGTGTGCATGTTTATAAAATAATCGTTATAATAGTGAATTCATTTAAGCGTGAATCATAAATAACCCATCTGGTAAATCAATTCAGAACTGCTAAAAGGTGGGATATATATATATATATATATTAGAACCGGGACTTTAACGCGTTAATTTCGATCAATTAATTACAAAGATTTTAACGCGTTAAAAATTTTAACGCAATTAATCGCATTTTGGAGGCGGAACTTTTGTATTC
>JAOTRQ010013751.1:0-18084 GCA_028565875.1 Hoplisoma paleatum
TGATTGTTATCCGGAGCAAATTTTTAGTGAAATGGTTGGTCGTTATCCGAATTGGACGCTATCAGGGGCGTTCGTTACCCGAGGTTCCACTGTACAGAAATACACCTAAGCTTCGTTGTTAACTTGTTTTTTTTGCATGTGTAGATTGATCAGCACAGGCGTTCACCTCCTTCAGGATCAGAGCCAGCAGGTGAGAGTCAAGGCGGCCGTCTTCGCCTCTGTTCTCTGTCGGCCCCGAACAGACGGAGTCCCACAGGACTGCGTCTTCGTGCACAGCAACCAATCACTGCTCATGCTGCTGGACGTACTGCTGGACGAACTCTGGGACAGCGAGGGAACTTCGAACGCCTTGCTGTGTCACGTTACAGACTGTGACATCATCAAGATCGCGCAAGAGGCCACGATTATGCGGTAATTATGCATTCGTACGTGCACGGCCAGAAGTATTCAGACACTTTGTAGTAAATAAAAGTAACACAAAGGATAGAATGCCGTTGTTTGTCGTTTACACACATACAGAAATTGGTTGGGCGTCAGCGTGGAGGATCAGACATCGTACGCCGCCTCTGTAGCACACATAGTTAAGGGTCTTGCTCAAGGAACTTTTGATTAATACTCCCAAAGCTCTATTCACTAGACTACACTGTCCCAGTAAATTATGACATAGTTATGGGAATTTGTTCCCATTAAGGCAAAGAGAATGTACAAGACTGGGCAATGATGTTCATCAACTGATCCCGTTCCAGTATGTTCTAACGATCAAGCTTCATAAATTTTGCCTTCATGATCAAATCCAATTAGCATCACGATGTTAACAGATTCAGAATCTCACATGTTAAGTGACACGATTCGTTTTTGTTTTTTACCAGTTCAGGTCGCATGTATGAGCAGGACAAACCGAATGTGTATTTGGAACCATCGGTGATCGCTGAAACTGTGCTGCCATATTTGCTCCGGCTGGCGAAACGATACCCAGAATCCACTGGTCTTGCTGAACACCTTGATCGGTGGGGGCAACAGAATGCAGCGTTTATCAGAGGAAACCTGGATGTCTGTCTCAAGCTTTGTTCAGGTAAATCACACAGCACGACATGGTAAGCGCTGTATCATTCATGATCAGAGCGGAATGCCACTTCACTTTAGTAAGATGCCTTTTTGAGATCTAAAAATGTTAATAAATGCATCTTATATACATTTTAGTCATATTTTTGTTTATTAATAATATTAATAACACTTGATCTAATAAATCCACATAACCTCCACATAAATACATTTCGTATTCTTAGAATTATTGTAGTTCTGGACCAAACCTTTAACTTTCTTGTTGTGTGTGTGTGTGCGTGCATGCGTGCGCGCGTGTGCTAATACACACGACATCCTTTGATTCTGATTTCCAAATAGCAGTCAGTAACGTCGACAATCGTGCGGGTTTGTTTTCTCCAGGCGACAGTCTGGATCCCGATTGGCTGAGCCTGCTAACGGAGCCATGTTTCCACGATGCTCTCCGTGGGCTGTATGTCAGGGCGGCGTTCCTCCTGCAGCTGCAATGCCTCTCACATAACCTCCGACCTCTGATTGACCCTTCAGCTTTAGCTCAGGATCTGCTGGCTTTACACGAGCAGCTCCGTCTGCATGGAATCTTCCTCTCGAATGCTTTTATCCAGTCTGTGAAAACACCACAAGCAGGAGTAAATCTTGGTTAAAACCAGACGTTGGATGGATCGATAGATATGAACACAATTCTTTATGCATCAGGTGCTTCTAAATAAACGATTTATGCAAGAAAATTATTTTAGATCAGTCTAGATGAATCGAGATTTTATCCCCTGTAGCTTGTGAATATATTTTCTTGTCATTTTCTTACTTCCGTGTTCAAATTTGCTATTTTTTTAATGCTAAAACTGTGGCATGGCAGTGCTGATTGTGATCGTTTGCTGTTGATCTTATTTATTTACATGATGAATTATGTGGAACTTGTCTGTTCGTGAAGGAGAGTTATTAATAAATAATCGCGACATCAGCTCAAGGTCAAGTTATATTATGTATTATAGCTTTTAAAATGAAATGGTTGAATATTTCGTATTGCACCTGTATATCAAGATATATTTATAATTATAAAAACTGTATATAGAAATGCTGCATATACGTTAATGTCTGGCAGTGTACACAATAATGTATGCAAAAGTCGGCCTATTTATACAGCTATTATGTATATAGATAATTATATAGATTATTCTTTCATTACTTTATTCAAAACTAAGACACTGCACCAGAAAACGTTTTCTTTTGTTGCATTATGGGATCGTGTTTCACAGTTGAGGGTAGCAGCTCTTTTCTAAGTGGCGTGTGGAAAACCCACAACGTTCTCTGCCTGGAATCATATCGTAGTACAAATGTAGTGGGTGCATTAACAGCTCTGCTTTTTCTCCTCCCTACATACAGTGTAGCTTGACATTAGCTGGGATCAGGTTTCCTTGGCGGTGATGGACTGGATGTATCAGGGCATGATGTAATTGCTCAGTGCAGCGGTAACCGTGATGTTGGCTAATCGATGCATCAGGGGGATTCGGTGTGCTTCATGCTTCATTACATCTCCATCTGCCGTGGCAAAGAGTCCAAAATCGTTCCCATTTAGCTCTGTTACATACAGTTGTGCCGCGGACGATATCCTGCACGTCGTCTTCACACAACTGTCGTGTACAATTCTACTCAATACCATAGTTATAATATAATGTAATATTATAACAGTGTAATAACGGTGGGACCTCGCTTAGTATGCTCACAACAGTGCAGACCATCAACATCAGGACAACAGAAGACACGTAAGAGAGAAAGATGTTCTAATGTCCTAGGAGCAGCGACAAAAAAAGTGAACACAGTCTGCGCGAAGGGGTTTAGGGTCGGGGTTAGGACACAACCATCACATGTGCAAAGGACTTTAGCACATGATCTGTAACAGGGATCTGTAGTTTCATAAACCCACAAAAATAGGTCCAAAATAGATTTTAAAAAAAACAATGCGGTCCTTTGGTAACCCACGTTGACTTCATAACCTAGTATGTTTAGGGTTAATGGGACTCATGTTTACCATGTTAATAGACACGTATGAACTGTTTATCCGATTGGCCAACACAAGGTTCCACGTGAGCTTTATTTCTTCTCCAGTTCTTTCTTTTTCGAATAAGCAAAAGCCATTTGTTCGTGCCAGTTTGCCTCTGGCCCTGTAACCTGTAACCTCTTCACTATTACTGGAACAAAAGGGGCAGTAAATTGTCCTCTTGTGCAGCCCCAGTGCAATGCCGTGCTGGCACGTTTGATTTAATAGGATTGATGAGCTGGGAAAAGAGGATGCAGATGGACTTTCTGTGAAATTCCAGACAATAGTCACATCTTGTATGTAAAAGCCATTTATTCTTATTACTATTAGATGCAAACTGGATTGCGTGATAAACTAAGAACTCTGCATAAGCTTTTAGTCCAGAGTTTATCATGTTCTCTACCTTTACACATGTTAACATGTTAATTTACTTGCTTTTGTTTTCTAAGGTAGAAGATAACCAGTGTTCCCATGAACATGCAAGATGCAAAGACGATTACAAAGCTTCACGAAATGGTGCAAATGCAGCACAATTACAGTGTTATTACAGTGTTGTGTATGTGTACCAAATTCATTTATATTAAGATTTAAGATCCACCATTAAGCCACAACAAGTCATTTTGATTTGGATTGTGAAAATACCTCAACACCGACCAGACAGATTTATTTTCACTGTCTTATGCTGGTGAATATAAAAAGCATTTAATCATAAAGAACACTGAAAAAATCCTGGTTGTGAGTTTGTGTGTGTTTCTCAATATTGCAAGAGACTGGCAACCTGTTCAGGTGTTTGGTGTATTCACCGAGTGCATGACCTACCATGACTGAATAAGATTAAGTGCTTGTACAACTAGATAATTAATGGATATTACGGATTAATGGATATTATAAATCAATAAAAACAACTTAAATAAAGTTTTAGTTTAAGGATCTTTGTACTCTGTATTATTCTTTGTGTACTGTATCACTACTACAACTTACTGATCAAGTTTAGAATTGTGACTTGTTCTTCTCTCCTGTTCTATGGTAATAACAAATATTAACGTGTTAAATTAATCATAAATACGTGTTTTAAGTGCTTTTATGGTTTATATAGGACGTATTTTACAGATAATACAGAAACCTGTTAGCTGTTGATGCTTTTGGGCGTGTTCGTGAACGAGCGATGCGCGTTCCCGAGTTGCGCGTTCACGCTGGAGCGTGTTTACGAACTTAAAGGGACTTTATGCAGCGTTCAAGTGCGCCTTGAGAAAAATAGAGCTCGAACAACGAACTGGCCATTGGTCAACATATTCTCCACCCAAACAAGAATGTCAAAAAGAAACATGGAGATCAGTTCGTTTATGATATAATGACGGACATTTAAATGGTTTTGGTAGTTATTATAATAGCGTGATGAAGAAAAGCAACTCGATTGAAACAGTGGAGGTTGTGAACGCTGCATAAGCAGTATACTTGAAAACAAGTCAAAGCGAGAAGCAGCACAACACGAGGAGCTTTTAACAATCGAACAGCTGCTCAGAAAACTCGTTTAAAATTCGATATAACAAATAGCAAATGAACATTTTATCAGCAGCTGAAATTAAAACGGGTTTAAACCATGTTTGCAGTTTTTAGTGGAGTGAACTGTGCGCTCACTTCATTGTTGGTTATTGTGGTGGTCGTTGATTCTTCGTCTATTATTGAAGGTAAAAGTCTTTGTTTTTATTCTGGCTTGTTTAAAATAGTTTGTAAACAGTTTTAGATTCAATGTGCGGTTTTATTTTAATCCATTTGTTGCCGTTTAATATTTCATTCATATTAATATCACATTCGTGCATGGACAAGTATTAATACGTCATTTCCCCCCCTTATATTAAACATTACAAACAAAAAGATTTATTATTAATGTTTTTTATTACTAATTGTTTTATTAAAATATTTCTAATTTCATCCATTCGTTTTGTTAACAGTGTAGTTATTTGTAACTTGCCTCAGAAGTTACAAGAGATTCATATGTTGTTGTTGTTGTTGTTGTTGTTGTTGTTGTTGTTGTTGTTGTTGTTGTTGTTGTTGTTGATTTATCATTTCTGTTCATGTCAGATGTGCGTTTATTGCAACCAAATTTCTTCACAATCCTTTCCTAAACATTTCCCATTACACACATTTGTCACAGTAAATGCTGGATGCCCTTCCTGACTTCCTGTTCTTCCACCTTTCTGTCTAAACACTTTTAAACTAAAACTTTATTGACGTTGATTTGATTGATTGATTTTTTTTTAGCCATGCGTCGTTTATCTAGTTTTACCAGCACTTAATCCTATTAAGTCATGGTGGGACATATACAGGGTGAATACACCAAACACCTGAACAGGTTGTCAGTCTCTTGCAGGATTGAGACACACGCACACACACACGCACACACACACACATGAAAAGGACAATTTCAGTACTCTCTATGAATAATTAATTATATCCTTTTATTTAAAGACTGACCATTTATTCAGGACGTTTGTTATGTTTTGTTCTAGATCGAATGTAAACCTGACATGTTGTGTATCTGTTTGTAGAATGTGTACGGCAGGATGGGGAGGATTACAGAGGAACTGAGCAGAAATCTTATTCGGGACGTTCGTGTTTAAACTGGAGCAACACCACGAACGTAAATGATCCAGACAACAGTGAGAATAATAATTTACAACTTTTAGAGAATTTGGTTGATTCGTGCTCGTCTCTTAAAGAGAAATAAATTGTGTTCTTTTCATCATCAGGTGTTGGGAATCATAACTTCTGTCGTAACCCCGATGGCTCACAGATGATTTGGTGCTATGTTTCCAGTGCAGATGGTGGAGTCCAAAGAGAAACCTGTGTTGTCCATTCATGCCAAGGTAGATAAACACTAACAACTTAACATGACAACGTGTGTTAGACTCTTATTAGTACGAAAAGCTCTTAACGGCGTTCTTTTGATCTGGCTTTGTGTGGCTTTAGTGTTTTAACGTATCGTCCACTCTGAATTAAAAGGTTTTAGCTGCATTCTGAGTGGGGTTTAATTGTGTAGCATTGTGTAGAACTAAAAAGAATCACCCTCATATAATGTTAAGAAGTTGTCACGAAATAATGTTTCAACAGTTTTGGTAAAAATGTCAAATAGAACCTTTCAAGATGATGATATTGATAGTATATAATTCCATATATATAATTCCATATATATAATTCCATATATATAATTCCATATATATAATTCCATATATATAATTCCAGGGGGATGATATTGCTAGGATGCATTTTTAGCATCTATATACACAAAATATAATATCACTTCTGTATTTTGTTGTCTCTTAGTTTTTATAGTCGTAGACTATCTATGTCTTATGACTATAAGCAGCTTTAAAGTCAGCAGTCTTCACATCAAGGTTTGAATGTGCTTATCTGGTCAGAGTTTGTGTATTTTTAGATACTTGGTCATTGGCCATCAGGATTTATGCTTATTTATTAAGCTTAAGGTTGAATAATCATTTATCTATTTAGGTTAAGATATTGAGGTTGAGGTGTTTGTATTAGTAGCCGTTTTCCGACGGTGTTTTTATTTAAAGTGCATTCGAGGTGTTGTTTTGCTTTCTGATAGGCTCCTCAGATCAAGTTAGACGAGACACGGACTCGTCCGGCAGCCACATGTCTTCAAGAGCTCATTTGTGTCATGGATTGTGATTGGCTAAAAGTGGAACACTTTCCACAGAGACAGCAAATGATTGGCTCGCCGCTCTGTTCCAGGCTAGTTGTTAAACAACTATTGAGTAACAGCCATGGAGAGAAGGGTGTTGTAAAGATAAACAGACCTGAGCTTATTCTTCTCAGCTCATGTCTCACCCTCCCAATGAGCTTAAAAAAATACACAAAACCGGGTTCAAAAGGTAAACGCACAAAAGAATTGTTTGCTCAGTGTGACTGCTGATAGAAACGTACTGGACCTGATTTATCTCCCGACTGCTTAGTCAGTCAAATCCAGTCTAAACTCTCTCCACAACTATTTGAGGCGTAATCCAAACCAAACGTCGGAGCAAACACAGACACAATAACATCACGTGGCTTTATTGCTACGTTTGTGTGATTATTGGGGTTGTGCTCAAACAAATCGGCGTTATTTTGACTGCTGAATCGTGTGAATGATCTCAACCTCATTCCTTTATCTTTAGGTTGTGACCTCGTCTACATAGAGAACGTTTCTAAAATAGTTTCATTAACACTAAAAGTAAATAAAGTGCTGTAAGTCAATGTAGTTCTAATAACTTTAGCTAAGTAATAAACCACCTTTGAGACTTTTAAGGCCACTAATAAAAAGCATCGCATCACGTTACATGGAGACAATCAGCCCCTGAGTCCGATTAGTCAGGGATCTGATTTAATCCACTCAGATTGGACCAGTTCGACTCGTTAGCTCACAGGCTGAGATTAGTCACGTAATTCTACATCACATGATATTCATTCGACTCACTGATGCTCCGGCGAGTAAATAAACGACAGTGTGTTGAGATTTTTAGTTAGCCAAGGTGAATTATTAACCTTAAAACTTGAAAGTAACTGCACGTTAACGTTTGGGTGTTAAAACAAACTCGTCTGAATCCAGTGCTCTTCATCACTGGAGATGATTTCCATCAGGCAACGCTAGATACTATTTAACATGACCACTGTTGAAGAGTTTAAACAAATAATTTATGTCTGGGTTTGTGGATTTTATTGTCTCTCATTCCAAAGCTGTCGGACAGAGAATACGGACTCTTAAACGCACTATAATCTGGAATCCTGTCTGAATGTGAAACAAATGTTCTTGTAACCCACAGATCAAAGCAACACAGAAACCGAACCCTCGTCCAAATCGGACGACAGCACCCAGGCGGTACCGTCGAATCCGGGGCAGGACAAGGGTAGTGCCATAGTGCAGCCAGTGATGGGGGTCAGTCAGAGGGTCCGGACGGGACCAAAAAAGAAGAAAGACCTCGGAACTCTGGGTAGGTCGTGTGATTGAGATCGTTGTAGGTACATAAAATCTGTCACATTTATAATAATATATAATATTTATAATTATAATTATACTTCAGTAATGCTCCAATCAATCATTTGACATGGGTAGAAACAAACAAACACACACACACACACACACACACTCTTCTCCCCATTACTACAAATGTCCTGTTAATGAAATGGACAGATGTTTGTTGGACTTTTGTTGTGTTGTGTGTTTGATTTCTGTTTGTGTTTTTTTCCCAGGTTACGTTTTAGCTGTGGTCATGATGGCCATCATTATCCTACTGGGCGTGGGAATCACAGGAGGCTACTTCTACAAACGGTGAGTACACACACACACACACACACACACTGTAATAAAACACAATACTGGAACAGAGCCGGTATAGAATTAAGTGTGATATTAGAACAAGAACACACACATACTACAGAATAACTAATAAACAGCACTCCACGTTCTCTACAGTAATTGGCTAAACAGTTCCTGTTGGTTTCAGTGTTAATGGTTGAGGAAATCATCCTGCGGTCGCTGTTTAAATGTGGAAAATTCCTGTGCAGCGTTATTGAGGTTATTGAGTGTTGAGGGTCACGTGGGACCATGTTTGTATTTCAAGCCATGTGTATGGACACCCAGGGATGACGTCTATGACCATCAGAGGGTTGCTTCTGTTGGTTCTGCTGATTTAAGAACCTCCACTTTGTTTTCGGCTGCAGGGATTCTGTTCGATCTGCCGATCGATCCTGTGATCCGATTCATCTAAAAGGTGCGATAACGGGGCTCATTACAAGTAACGAATCGGACTGAAGCATTTATGTGTCCCGTGTTCATTTCTATTTGGAATACACAAGTTATTTTGAGCTGTCGATGAATTGAAAACCGCATTAAAGCATCAATCGTACTCCGTCCAGTTTGAGTTTTTGATCGTGTTATGAACAGACGTGTTGGATAAACAGGTGGATTTTTGGACCCAGTTGAATGGTAGCCATTTATATCTGTATGATTTTTAACATGGCAATGATCCTGTTCTGTTGCAGGGGTCGTGACCTAAAGCGGCAGCACGAACAGCGAGTGTACGAGCGCGAGATGCATCGCATCACACTTCCTCTCTCCGCCTTCGCCAACCCCACCTGTGAGCTGATCGACGAGAACGCCATCGTCATCTCGGCCGAGACCACGGAACAGATACCCCCACAGAGCACGGGCGAGGGCAGCGATCCCCTCATCGGCCAGGCCGGCACACCGGGAGCCTGAGAGATTCACCAAGAGAACGAAGTGATATTATTATTTTTTGGATTTTAGAGACCAAATTCCCGTTCTCCCTCTGTGTAGCCTGTCTGTCTCTCACCTTGCTTTACACGAGCGAGAGGAAGAAGAGTTGCACCATTCACTGTCCTGGTCTCTTCAATGCTGTATGGAAAAGAGGAGGATGCAGAAAGATTCTGGTTAAGGAGATCAGGAAGGTGGCGTTGTATAAAAGTGCATGTGATGGATGCTTTTAAGTCTTTTGTGTAAACTTGGGGACGCCGAAGTCGACCGGCTGAAGTACTGGTCTAGCATGGAGTACATTATTGCACGTGACTTACAGTTCAGTTACAATGTTCAGGAAGGAACTTTAGCTCTGGTTTCATGTTTGCTGCTGAGATTTCCTGCCCAAATCAAGTTTGTTGCTAAGCAGATGGAACACATAGAACAGGTATGGGTGTGGAAAACTGGTTAAAACCTGCCGCTGCATTGATAAATGACATGAAAATAGTCGTGTGGTTTGTTTTACACACCACGACACCAGTGTTTTTAAAGTCACTGCCTTTGTAATGGCCGTATCTGAATCTCTGAGGATCGATGCTAACAAAGGAAAGCAGCGCTAGCAAATGAAGGAAGTTAAGAATGCTCAGCCAGTTCACACTCAGCCTGTCTTCACACTCCACAACACACTCCAAGATGTGTGTGTGTGTTGTGATTCCGCTCTGTTTTATATTAAATAAACTGGTTAGTTAGAAACTAGTCAGACAGGTAAAGATATTCAGGTATTGATGATTCCGAACCAGAATCGGTTGTAAAGCAAAGCAGTATTTAGTATTTGGTCTGCTCATATAATGAACTCCAGACAATAAGCATGTTGTTAAGCTTTAGACAAGGACTAAGAATGTTATTAAAGCAAAACTGTAATGTGATTGTTACCAAACCTTCAGGTTGATTTTATATTTCTGCCAGTTTCCTTTCATAGTTCTCTGCCATTCACTGCCACAAGAGGGCGTCGAGTTTCTGAGTTTTCTATAAAGCATTTTAGTTTTAGATTTAATTCTGAATTCTGAACGAATGGTTTTTAAATGTCGGTTCGTAAGCAAAACGTCGTAAACATCAAGGCACCGCCGTATGCAGGGAGCGACTACTTAATAACAAGCGTGCACCACATCGCTTTGATAGTCGTCATGCTTCTTCTTGTGGTCTGCATCCTTTTAGGTCGTGTGGTACAATTCTGGAAGTGCACAATGTAGGCACACAAACGAAAGAGTTCCATCATTTAGAATTTTGTCATAAAAATTGACTAAATTAGCATAAATGATGCGACTAAACAAACAAGAACCTAAAATTGTTTTGTTTTACCGGCCAGAAGGGGAGAAAATCACATTTCATTGTCTTCGCTTTATAAAACGGTGACCTGAGCTTTAACAGTCGTTTGTACGGGGAAAGTACAACATTTCTACATCACAACAACGTGTCAATTTAGCTAAACAATTGTTTGTTGGGACGCCGCTGGCTGGTGCGAAACTGGTGAAACTGGTGCAGAAATATAAATTATTGATCAGTAAACATGTTTACATGCACAGATTTCCAGCTCAGTCTTAGTGGCAAATAAAACTGACTTTGGACCCGTTTGTGATCAGTAAAAAAAGCTGTTTATTTTATTTTATATTCAGCATCAAAGCTGTCTAAGTTTAACAAGTAAATAAAGTGTCGGGATGCAAGTTTTAAATACAAATAACTTGATTTATTCTAGTTCACGGATTTTCTATCACAGTTCCTGATGAGTTTTGTTGACGATTTCTTGCTTTTAGTTTTAAAACAATAAAAACATGGTTAAATACCACCAAGCGTCTGTTTTTATTTTATTTCGTTCACATTCTTCGTGTTGTGCGTCATTGAAGAAACAAAATCATTATTTGTTTTACATTTATTAGAAACATTAGTGTTAGAAACACTAAGGCAATAACACACATCATCATGTACATAAACATCAGTACCACTGAAAGAATCAAGTTTTCACATTCTGCATCAGCAAACCCACGAAACATCCCAACATTAACACATATTTACACAACATATAAACAATTGCGTCTCCAGTTGTGTTTTATGAGCATCCGGCTCCTCCTTAAACATTATTATTGCTACAATAGTGTCAGCTGGTTTCATTACATGTACACAATTACAAAAAACAATTGACATCGACTTTTCATCTGGGCAAACTTTCCTCATCACAGTTATACACAATAATGCTTTCAAAATACGAATGTTGAAGTAGAACGTCTGATTATGACGACTGAACGTGAAACCAAATAAAAGATGAGAGAACAAATTGGAAAATTTGCAGCAGCATCTTAATGTGATCGTCAAAGTAAATCAATCAATTTATTTTTTTACCTTTAATAATGTATCGCTTGTTACTATACTGTACACCACTTGTAATTCATAACGTACATTTTCTTATTAAAAACACCACAAGTAATAATAGTGTGGTTTGTTTTTCTGGTGCTGGACCAGTTCGTTTCCCTTATAAAGGTGGAAGAAATCAAATCACATGACACATCTTTCCTAAATAATAATCTTCCACTTAGTGATGCATTTATTTACTTTCCTCACCTACATTTGGCTTCATGTTTACAGACCTTTTATTCGGTCGGTAGTCCCTCTTATTTAACACAGAAGCCGATAGTTTCAGTAACTCTCAGGATTCCAAAATCAGTAACATCCAAACTTTCATATGTTCCAAAAACATACGAATCGTGATCCAGAACAAGTGTAAAAACGTCCGAAGTGGTTGTATAAAAAAACAGTAACAAAATGAACCAGCAGGGGGCAGCATTGTTCCACAATCCTGAACAAGAAACACTTAATGTGCAGTTTAATGTCCCTTTAAGCCATTTAAACATCATTTAACCAAAAAGTTTTTAAAAAACTTACATATTACAGACTGAATCTATCACATCTGCAGTGTACATGAAACAAACATCTGTATTACTCAAACAGTCACAATGGGGAAACAAGTCATTGGACTTTTGTGTTATCCCTGACTGTACTTAAGTGGTACTGCAGGGTGCCTGATCGTTTTGTCGAATATGAAATGGTTTAAATCATTGAAAAAAATAATTTAAAAAAATCAACAAAATGACAAGTGTTCACACATTAATAGCGCTCGCTTGTAAGTCTTCAGTTACTAAAAACTTTGACCAAAAAGATTGCAAATCAGATCAAGCAGAAACGCTGGAAAATCGAAAAGTGTGTCAAAACTCCTACAACTGGTGCATATTTACACCTAATAAAGAAATGAAAGTTTGGACAGGCGTCTGCTTTAAGGTTTATTATCATTTATTATATAAGTGTGTAAAAAGCACTGAATGTCTTAACGTAGCTGCATGTGTGCATCCTGCCACTAGATGGCAGAGTTTCCCCACAAGTAGAGTTTAGATGAATTCGCTTTTACCAGCAACTTTGGAATGAATCTTCCGCATTTAACCCAATCCGGCCGGTGACACAAGCGATTGTACGAACTAGGGGGCAGTAGCAAACACGGTCGGTGCACTGGACAGTCCTGGGCACGGCACTCGGTGCCTCGCTTATGGACACTCGAATCGTGAAATGTCAAAGTAAATAAAAGGAACTACACTACATTTCTGATGTTCTGGGGTTACGAGGCTGCACGGGCGGCTCCTTAAGATGTGGCCCTCGATAAAAATGAGTTCCGCACCCCGGGTCTATAAGTGGTCTGTGAGTCCTGCTGTAATGACTGAAGCTTTTGAGGCATTTGGTTGTAAAGCAGCTTCAAGGTAATAATTTTAACTATTTAATCAGTAAAAATTGCATAATAGTTGCATTATGCAACTTCTAGTGCTAAACAATTATTATGCACTGCAGCCTTTAATCATTTAATATTATTATGTAGTAATAAGTGTAGTACACCTTACAGATGTGATGGAGTTCAAAGACGTCCAAAGAAGTGGTGATCATGATAAGACCCTTGTACGTTTTCTTTTTTAATGATCACAGCAGCTGTTTACAGATTTATCAAAACGCCTTGAAAATATTTGCAGAAATGGCAAGAGATGCTAAAAAATCTCACACATGAATCTCCTACATAAGACTTCGGGAGATCAAGTCCTTACCCTCGGATGAAAAAGAAACGCTGTGCCACTACACCCGGCTCCAGAAATCAGAACGTTGTGAGCACATACCAGCAGAGTCCGTACCCAGACAGACGCACACACACCCTGTACAAAAAATAAAATAAAATCCAGCATCTTAATTTGTGTAAACTCTTCGCTCCAGCTCCTCCTGGCTTTCCTGTAGTTAAGTGCAGGAATGAATCGGTGCGCGGTTAAAAGTGTCCATTAGGTGGCCGTGTTCTCCACACCGGTTCGATCCGGAGAGTTCTCGGTGGGACTGGATTTTGGTGAGACATCGTCACGCTTTGATTCGTGAGTCCTCCAGTGTTTCTGCTGAAGTTCCTCCAGCTCCGATGGAAGGTGGATCCCCAGCTCCAGGTTCAGAGCGAGAGCCTCGAAACAGTCCTCCAGTTTCTGGAAAGCAGGCCTGCAAAGAAAAGAGGTAAGAGGAAAGATTAGAAGGCTGTTTTACGTCTCGAATAATCACCTCCTGTCTCTGATATTTGCTTTTTGTTTCGTAAGAGGTAATAAATCGGTAATACATCGTTAGTTCCATGTTTAATTAGTTTAAACTGTGAAAACCCCCCCCCGTGTAGTATTGAATAATGTTCCACTGTAGAAACACCAAGCAGCAGAATGTTTAAAATTATTATCACCCATTAAAATAATTATAGTTTATTAAGATAATTGTTTTTTGGCTTCTGCAGAAATGAGGTGTGTGTTGCAGCGGTAAAACAGGTTAACGTGTGAGAGATTAAACGTCCATGTTAAAGGTTCAAAACCAAGACAGAAAGAAATGAGGAGCTTTTTTTTCCACGAGCCGTCCAGACTTTAAATGGAAACCAGCTATAGAAAGTTTACAACGTTCTCTATGAAAATGATCCCCTCACCACAACTTGGACACTTTAACACTATGCCACTTTATTAGTATCGACACTTGGTTTAAACTTTATTTATACATACATATATTTTGTTCTATTCTCCATTTTATAAAACTTCAAAAGTACTTTTCTATTTTATTTGTTAACATTTTAAATCCGTTTTCTTATAAAATTAAACTGTAATTGTTGTTAATGGCGTGACGGAGTAGTTACAAAGCATTTCACTGTCGGTTTGTACTGTTTCTAACTTTATATATAATTTTGATTTCAATTCTCAGCTTTGCTCCCGGCAGGTCGGTAAGTCAGAACGTGACTACGTTATTTTTTAAAGCGTCGTTTGAATTACTGACCGAACGTTAAACTATATTTGCATCTTCCAGCTCTGAATATGAGCCAAGTCGTGTGTGATGTGTTTGTGGGAGGGCGTGTTGTTCGGGATCTCTGTGGTTCTATTGTGCCCCCTTTTGTACCGAATGCCAGGGGCACGCGAGAGTGAATAAAGCCACTGCCGGGCTGAAATACAAAGCTTACCGACGGTGTATTTACACGATTGTAAAAGCACTGACTGGCACCCGACTGCCTCTCATCACCAGGACCACTTTGTTTTGATTTGATTTGCAAAAAGAATGAAATCGAAACGATCTGAACGATCGTGGAATCGCACCTGCTGCCCTCGAACGTCCGGAATTCACCTACCGGCTTTCAGGAGTGAGGTCACAGCAAGCCACCGCCAGAGGAAAGAAAGCGGACGGGCAGTCTTCAGGCAGGAACTTCTCCATGAACTTGCCCACGTTTAGGCCAAAGTCCATGGTGCGAGGCAAGCACTCGGGGTCCGCGTTCACCTGGCCGATGATCTAAAGCGAACGAAATGAAATGCGAATGTTAAATCGTGTTGACGGACACGAGTGAGACGAGTCCAGCTGGACATTTGGAGGTTTTTTTTTTTCGACACCGAGATAAACTCGAACGATTTACGAAATACTTAGGGGATTTGTTTGGGGGGAGGGGGTAACTCACGCACCTCACAGAGAACGATGCCGAAAGAGAAAACGTCCACCTTCTCATCGTAGCGCTTACCTGCACAACGAGACATGACAGAAATATACTTATTTCATTTTTGAGTCATTTATGCAGTTACAGTAGAGAATGAAACTCAGGGAAAAAGAAATATATAAAATTAAATAAATAAATAAAAGCCTAGCATCATGTGTATGCTTATATTATACAAGCGTACAAATGCCATGCCGAATGTATGCAATCGTTTTATGTAATAATAAAGATCCCTGGAGTTGTTAATGTTTTATCTGACAGTGTGATGGAATAAATAAAAATGATGATGCGCTGATGGTTGTACAACTCGTAGCTCCACATATATTTGACCTTATGAATGTTAATGTTTGTTACGTATGTTATACGTGTTATGAATTCTTCTCACCGTTGAGCATCTCGGGAGCCATCCAGTACGGATTTCCCACAACCGTGTAGCGTTTCTTACGGTCGAAGCGGCGGAACATCCTCTTTTTGTTGGGCTTGTCCGGTGGCGGCTGTTTCACCTTGTCCTCCAATATGAGACGAGACAAACCGAAGTCTGCCACCACCACCGTGTTGTCCTGTAACACGGAGGTTAAACACACAGTCAGGAAAAGGATTCATCATTCAGTACGAGCTGGTTCAACATATCTCGAATGGATTCGTGCAATAAAGAGAGAAGAGTTTCGGTTTCTTCTTTATATTGTAAACAGAGACAAACAGGGGAAAAGACCAACCGCGTTTTATTTTTTAAAGCCGTCGTTGTTGGTAAATGTTGGCGTTCCGGACGAGAATCTCCTAATGAGATTCTTCAACGAGAGTTTCTCCAAAAATCCTCTCAATCACGTTGTGTAGTCAATTAATTATTTCAGAACCAGATACGATTTGTTGTGTAGATCTATTTCCCCGTAGTTCACCGGATCCTCTGAATGATTACGAGATTATTTAAGAACCGTAATAAGTCGTAACCGTGAGCAGTACTGCTACAGAACTGACGGCATCAGATGTTCAGCTTGTTAAACGACTCGGACCGTTTCCCCCCAGAACTGTGGGAGCCGAGTGTGTGTGTGAGAACATAGGACGTATTAAATACTAAAATAAACAAGGTTGTGTGTAATTGTTCCAGAAGTGTTTGTTCCAGAATTGTTCTTATAGTGTTAGCTGGTTTAACTGATTAAGTAATAAGACCAGTACAGCACGTCTAACTGGTGCGCCGTAGCATTAACTCACATGTAGGTTTATTGTCGTTATGGATCTGATGATGCTCAGGAGGGAAATGGACACAGAATAAATGAGGTTCCGAACTTATTTATTTAACACATAAATGGTAGAATAACATTCATTTTTTTAACGTTCATTTCTCCCATTTAAATATCTTGTTCGATCTGGAACACCAAATCTGGTCACCCCGAAAACAACAAAACACTGAAACGAGTCTTGTTGTGATGTCATTTTCTGCTTCGGTGTCTTGGAAAACGAAACATGCAAGAAAGAAATTTATTAAAATTATTATTATTAATCCCCTGCATGTACTCGCTAGTTTCTTATTATATTTTTAACCTGCAGTGACAAAAGTCCACGTAAAACACGCCCTGCCGCTTATGACCACACAGACTGATCTACACGTCTGATGATCATCTCCTTAATCTGAACCTCTAATGCTGAAGTCTTAAGCAACGTGTTGTTGTTTTTCCACCTCGGCAGATTTGACATGTCTTAACAAGAAAGTAAAGTGCGTGTGTCCCGGCCACTGAAAGCTCACGATAAAACAATTGATCATTGTAAACAACTTGGCAGTCGTGTGGCTTGAACCGTATCTAGTAACAGCCCAGTACCTTAAACACACTGCCAACGTTATCATAAAAAAAACAAATAAACACTATTATTATCTACTCGAGCCACAAGAGCAAAACCAATAAGAGCCACCACAATGGTTCGAAAACACCAAAATCCTCCCCCCCCACTTCTCTTATTGATCCTAGTAAAGGACATTTTAGTGTTTAGAGTAAGAACAGCGAGGACAATAAAAATAATTAATAACAGAACAAAGTAGAATAAAACAAACACTGACTCCATCACTACTCTTTATCTCAGCATAATGAGTGCCGTCATGACAACCGTTGTAATGGAAGCAACGTACCAGTTTTACTAAGCAGTTGTGTGAGTTGAGATCTCGGTGGATGATGCTCATCGAGTGCAGGTACGACTAAAAAACAAAACAAAACACAGAATATGAAGGAACGAGTCCGACACAGAGAACCGGAACCAGGAACCTTTACTTTGTGTTTCTGAACACAAGCGCAGGTCTGTGATGTAACTTTCTTTAACGTGGATCTTCAATCTGAAGTCTGTTACTATACAGAACCAGTCACTATACAGAACTGTCACTATACAGAACCCATCATTATACAGAACCCGTCACTATACAGAACCCATCACTATACAAAACTGTTACTATACAGAAATGTTACTATACAGAACCAGTCACTATACAGAACTGTTACTATACAGAACCCATCACTATACAGAACTGTTACTATACAGAACTGTTACTATACAGAACCAGTCACTATACAGAACTATTACTATACAGAACTGTCACTATACAGAACCAGTCACTATACAGAACCCATCACTATACAGAACTGTTACTATACAGAACTGTTACTATACAGAACCAGTCACTATACAGAA
>JAOTRQ010013858.1:0-29715 GCA_028565875.1 Hoplisoma paleatum
TGCATCATAACATGTTGTGTTATAAATGTGCATCATAACATGTGTTATAAATGTGCAGCTAGATTTGAAGTTTCTGTTACAACTGAATATTTATCGGTCGCGCAAATAAGCCGCAGTTTTTTATGTTCGAAATTTTGGAAAAAAGTGCTGCTTATACTCGGGCCGATACAGTATATTTATATATTTATACAGTTTGTACATTATAAAACAATGACTGAAACATTTTTGAAGAGCAAAAACACATTTGACAGTAATTTTAGTCTCATACTTTTCATCAAACAGATTCATTGACTAAATGAAAACATGATGATTGTGGATTAAATTAGAACGAATTTTCTTTTCTTTCTAAAAAACAAGAAGCAGCTTGATCTGAAATGTTTGATAGGAAAATGTGTATGCAAAATCTTCTTGTGAATTCGACAGCTTCCCTTCATCTCTCAGATGGTCTTAATGTATCAATGGGTGGAGAAGTTCGTGCATGCAAGATTATATCTATTTTATAATGTAATTATAAACCTTGTACAATAAACACATTTGTTTACAATCATGTTTTAACATTCTTGATAACTTGTCACTTACCGGTGCAGTTTCGTTCCTCTGCATCTAGAGCAAAGCCGTTATTACAGCGACACCTGAAGCTCCCGATGGTGTTCCGGCATGTTCCGTAAGTACAAATACTTGGAAACACTTTACATTCGTTGATGTCTGTCAAAGGAAAAATAATGAACCATCAGGGTCAAACTGTCAGAAAGTCAGAGAACTAAGTACGCTGTTGGGGTTTTATTTGCAAGTATATATGATTATGATTATGATTGTATTAAGATGTTGTGTTCTGCATTGATAGCAAGGCTCTAGATTACAAGCATTTTATCCTCGATTTTTCAACATCTTGGTCCTATGGAGCCTTAATTAAAATTTTTACATACATATTGGTCACAATCCAGCAGCTCTGTACATTTGAGATTTGGTTTAATATAGCATATTAACATTAGTCATATTATTACGTTCTATTACTAGAGCTGTCGATGGATTAAAATGAATCAAATCGTATCAAATGAAGGTTTATTTGTTACATTTTTAGATTAAGAATAAAATATAAAGCACAAAACATCCAGCCTTCAGAACACAATACTTCTGAATACATGCCGTTACCTTTATAAACGGGTCTGCCAGTGATCACGTCCCCACGGTTGACAATACCGGGTCCTCTGGGGCAAACTGCTTCGTACTCGCGTGTGCCAGGCTCGGGACACGCGTCACACTCCTTCCCCCAGGCGGATCCGATCGTGCAGCAGCAAGCATCCATCCTGAACTTCCCGGGCACCGGCAGGCCACACATGTCCTCATCGTAGGTCAGGTAGCAGCGCTCTAAGCGAACGTCTAAACAAAAAGGAATGTTTATCAGTTTTCTGTACGCTGTACGTTCCCCTGATTGCATTAGTGCATCTCATTTATTTCCTCACTCACACTTTACAACGATAGATACTATCCAGACTAGCGGCAGCATGTTTACGTGGGTGGAAAGCATTAGCATTGTTTAAAAGGATCGTCGCTTAGCATGCAGGTGAGATTTCCAGTCTAAACAATAAACACGATCCAAAATGGTAATCCGAACGCCGCAAACAAATACAGCTGCCGACGATTTCTGTTCAGGTGCTTACATACCAACGCAGCGTAGCCCACTGGCATCCAGGGTCAGGCCTGCGGGACACTGGCACTTAAATGAGCCTCTTGTGTTCACGCAACGTCCGTTGTGACACACACCGGGAAACAGCTCGCACTCATTTACATCTGTTTTAAAGAAGGTCCAGATGTCAGACACAACTGTACATTTCTACTGAACAATCACATGCCTTTCTACAAGCCAGGTGCTAGTTAGCTTAGCTTAATTGATGAATTTATTTAGCTTTTAACGTCATGTCTTACACTGTAGGCAACATCCATGACATGAGTCACATCAGACACAGTCATGGATAATCTTGTATGCTCAAGTTGCCTTACCTGCATGTTTTTGGACTGCGAGAGGAAACCCACGCAGGCACCAGGTAGAAGATGGACAGCACCCCGGGAATCGAACCCAAGACTTCTAAGCCACCGTGCCGCCTGCTTAGCTTTGTAAACTGCTAGAATTCAAACTCCAAACTATCGACAAAAACTTTTGTCTCTTACCCTCGCAAATTGTCCCTCTTGGACGAGCTAAGCCTCTGGAACAGACGGAATCTGAGAACGAAACCCAGTGGTCGTATGTTAATAAAACAACAGACGACTTTCAAACATCCCAGATTTACTGACAATTTATTTGAAAGCATAAATAAGCTGCTACAGAGTAAACACAGGATGTATATGTTAGGATGCCAGCGAGTGCTGGTGAGACTGTGTGTTCCCGTGCGCACTGGCATTATAGCGCATCTGGGAGCCCGGACATATATAACACGACACTTATACTGTATCAGTGTTTTTCAGGACACATATACAGATGTACAGTACAAAGAAATTCTTTCCCCGCATATGCCAACTTGTATGGAAGTTCACAGGGTCAGAGCACAGGGTCAGTCTTCGTACTGCTGAAGATTAGATTTGAACCCATAATCTTCCGGTTGATAGCGCAAAGCTCTACCCACTAGGCAACACTGTCCCTTTGTGACCCAGCTGAGGGTTTAAAGGATTAAGTCACAGTTTGCCATGTATCAAAGACGTTTAGAAGACGTTTAGCACTTTTTGATCAATGATAATTCCATGTTATCCTTTCGTAAGGAATGAAAGTAGCATCCTGGAGGGTCCAGAACCAGGATTTGGACTCAACGTACCGGTCTCACAAGGCTCACAAGGACTTCCCCAGGCTGCTCCCAGCGTGGCGCAGCATTCTGACCTCAGAGTGGCCCCGTTGATGTTCGCCTCGCAGCGTCCGTCCTGCATGGTCATCCAGCAAGTAGCCTTCAGAGAGTCTAAAGAAACACAGTTACCACAGTTATATTTATGATGCGTAGATACCACACCGGTCTGCGTTGCTTTTAGAGCGTAAGTGATTCCGCCTTTTCCATGCCAGAAACATCAGCACCAGGAGCACCGCACAGATGTTTTATGACCGGTGAAGCATTTTTTTATACTGGATGAAAACATGGCATGGGTTTTTAAACACCTCAAGGTCACTGCTAGGTCAAGAACAGCACAGATTTAGTCAACAGCATCTCGGGGTGAGAGAAAATTTCAACAGTGATGAGAGCAGCTCATCAAGCCAGATATAATAAGAAAACACATCTGCTGAATCGTGTGGGTGAAAAGTAAATTAGTGTGAAAATTATAACATTAATCATAATTATTGAAACCACTGAATAATTATTTGTGAATTCGTGATGTCATATGTACAGTTATGGGCACATTTATTTAAAAAAAAAGTAATTACATAGTATTATTCGTCTTCCAAATATGTGAATGTTTCATGTTTAATGACTGAAATGCACTCCCAGTACAGGACCTCGTAACTGGTGGGTGTTACTGAACAACATGCTGCATGTGGCTCGACTTTTCGTTGTGTGCGTGCATTGATAAACAATTACCGTAGCAAATGAGGCCAGTTGGATCGAGTTTGCTGCCCGGGGAGCATTCGCAGGAGAACGAGCCAGCGTTGTTTATGCACACGCCGTTGATGCACGGACTGCTCTCACATTCATTCAGATCTGAAATATAAAACAGGGCAGCATTACGATGTCATTAGTCCAGAAGAACATTTATTCATTTAACCTAATGCCTGCACTCCCCGGATTTAGGAGGGTTTCCTCCGGGTGCTCTGGTTTCCTCCAACAACCCAAAGACATACCAAGTAAAATGGAGATAATGAATTGTCCTGAAGCACAGGGATGAAAAGGTAGTTTAAAATCTAAAACTCAAGCAGAGATTTGAAACTTGGACTAAAGATCCTAATTCAGTCTCCATGCACCCAGACCAGGGCAGTGAGTAAAAGTATCAGTTCTGAATAATATTATTTAGTAAAGTCTCACTATTAAATCATGTTTTCAGTGAAAACAGAAGGGAAAAGTGCAATTAATTATAGGTTATTATATAATAACTCCTGGCGAGGATGCACCTCCATTCTGGAGACATTCAGTCACCCTCATTATAGAAAGAAACATCAAAACATTTCATGTTATCTCTAACAATAGAAGCGCATTAAAGTAACTCGGAACATCTGGAATGTCGTATGTACTGAGTATTGAGGGGATTTTTTTGGTAACTGGTGAGGTGGCTCTGAGGCACGGCTGTCTCAGACTTTGTTTTTCTTAGCCGTAGTTCTGGGAAGTGTTTCGGTGACACACTGGGTGATAAGTATCTCTAATAAATATCTCTAACAGTGTAGAGTTATTTCATTCGATTTATTTCACGTTTTTAACCCCGTATCTCGTTCTAAACTCTATACAGCTGTACTACACGCATACACAAAACCTGCTTCTCTAGATGTTCAATCTGAGAGCTTCAAAGCTTCCTGTTGATCAGTCTGTTGCTCTGAAAACCTCATTTTAAACAATCCGAGACCCAGGGGTGACAGACAGGAATATGTTTCATGCCATATCTAACTGACCATTAAGGGCCCCACAATTGCACCAAAGTTTAAACAGACAGACAGACAAACAGACAGACAAAACAGGACAGTGCGGCAGAAGATTGGAGGTTCGACTTCCATACAAATTGGGATTGAATACAAGTCGGGATCATTTCATTGTACTGAACATCTGCATGTGTGAAATGACTGTAAAGTCTGTTCTATTCTAGACAGACGGACAGAATCTTTTCTCTTACCTTCACATGAATCCTGTTCCTGTCTAAACACAAATCCAGTTGGGCAAGTACACGTGTAGCTACCCGGACTGTTCCGGCAGAGGCCGTTATCACAAATGAGTCGGTTGATTCTGCACTCGTCAACATCTGCAGAGCAAACACATGATCAGAAATCAAACGGTAACGTTATATTAAAGATAGAATGAGTTGGGTAGACCCAAGGCTTTCTGTGTCTCCCCGTGTCTGCGAGGTTTTACTCCGGGTGCTCCGGTTTGCCCCCACAGTCCAAAAAACAAACAGGTAAAGCTGATTACAGATGCAAAATTGTCCGTGATTGTGTTCGATATGACTCGTGTGATGAACGGATCTTAACCTCTGACGTCTAACTGGTGCGCAAGTAACTCATTAGCCTACATTTAGCATTATTATCATTACTTCTCTTAAGTCATCTGGAAATTCAGCAGATCCG
The DNA here is from genome assembly GCA_028565875.1 of Hoplisoma paleatum. Classification (NCBI taxonomy): domain Eukaryota; kingdom Metazoa; phylum Chordata; class Actinopteri; order Siluriformes; family Callichthyidae; genus Hoplisoma; species Hoplisoma paleatum. Next base: position 5,243 of record JAOTRQ010013858.1, read on the forward strand.
GTGATGTTCAGGAGAAAAATGTACACAGAACAAAACATGCCGGGTTCAGAATTGAATTATTTACTACAGAACATGACAAACCTCGTCATTTTTCCCATTGAAAAATCTTGTTCGATCCGGAACACGAAATAAGATCACACAGAGAACTACTGCACCTAAACCTGAGAACATCAGTTTGTATAAAATATATATTTTATATAGAGTATACTAACTGAATTCTGCAAACCTATTCATCCTGTTGGATAATCAGTGCAATCGATGGACAATCATCTATCCAATCGCTTTCAATAATTTTGGCTTGTACATTTTTTGATTATCGTTAATATATTTTAAATCATCCTCATTATTGTTTACTATTTTTAACTGCTGCCTTAGATGCCGAACTGCATTTGAGTGTTTCCCCACATACATCCGGTCCCGTTAAATGTTTCAGATTCACCTCTACACATCTGTCCACTCAGATCTGCTTCATAACCGATGTTGCAGATACAACGATAGCGACCCCACAGATTCTCACATATTCCATTGGAGCAGATATCAGGATCCAGTGCACATTCGTTTATGTCTGTGGGTGATTAAACAGTCATAAATGACGGTCGTTACATTCCGTATTATCCAAACTGTCTGCAAGCTGAGGAATACCTGCTCCGTCTGCTGAAAATCCAATCCCGCGCTGGCACAGCGCGCCGAATTCGTCTGAAAACAATAAAAAATTTAAATAAAAAAAGCAAAGCAAAATATCGTAACTGAATTCAACTTCTGTACTCTGATGCGTCACATTTCTAAGGCAGCCGTGGCCTGGTGATGGTTACAGAACTGGGTTTGTGATTGGAAGGTTTGCTGTGAGTTGACCGGGCTAACCAATAATCCACCGTGCCACCTTGGCCATCCCATTTCCATCCTGCTTCTATTCACAAGTCATAAAAAAAGTATTTTAAGGAGTACGAATATTTTAATCCTAATCCAGTCTGGCATCAAATAATGATGTCATGACCATTAACTAATTAAGAATGACTAAGTATCTTAGGAAGAACGACAATTCTGATTTATTTCGATCTCTTTCCGAATCGATGCCAGACTGACTGAAGCAGTTCTGGTGGTTTATGATAAATAGGGGTTCATTTAAAACAGGATAATTAGTTTCAGCTGCTACATGATGCTGGCTTTGCTCCTGAGTTTAGACTTTCGACTCAGACATGAGCTGCTTTACATCTGCATCGCTGGAGAAAGAGACGAGGAACAAACAAATAAAAATACTTAAAATGATTCCAAACCCTGTTAGCAAGAACTGATTAAGCTGTTCTGTAAAATGCAATAAAAAAGAAACCGTGATTTGTTAATCCTCTTCATTTAATCAGTTCAAAAGGAGGGTGGGTTTACCCCTGTGTTCCACCACCCATACTGAGGCACTCAGGTCGCTAATGCTTTCTCTTCTATTATTTCTTCTATGTTCATAACCATTTTTATTTATATAAAATATTGAATAAAACTTCAGCGCTGAATTTTTACACGTTTATTATTCCTCTGTATTGAAAACAATCTGTGCAGTGAAACACACATTTACTCACTAGGGGGCAGCAATGAACACACATTTCATTCGGTTTGGAGCCTCGCTCAAAAGCCAATGAGTCTTGACCAGTCGTCTCTCGGAATCGAATCTCGGCAACCTTCCGATCACAAGGGGAGTTGTCTAACCACCAGGCCACGGCTACCTTTCACTTTCGTTCGGACTATCGTGCACGGGCTCTTGCTAACCCCATACCTGCTAATCTTTTCTAGAGAGTAGATTCTGCCCAAATAAAAACTGACCAACAAAACGACTCCACCCAGCAAAGCCCATAATGCAGTATGTGTATGCGCTACATTTAACAAGAATTTAGGACGTACCTGAGTTCAGGACAGGACATGGCTGGCAAGGCTCACCGAAACTGTATTCTGGGTTGGCACAGCAGCATGATGATTTGGTAACTGCTCCCTGAAATGGGTGCACACAAGCACCCTTTTTAATAGCTCCGTAGCAGGTGCTGCGCATGTGTGTATCTGATGATGGAATAAAAACAAAAGAAGATTAAAGATGATACAAGAAACAAGCTTCTTTTTGCATCATGTTACATGAGAAATGTTTAGAACTATTGTTTTGCAATTGGTTAAGTTTGTTAATCTTGTTTCAATGTGCTACCAAATCCAGATGGGGACACATTTTTGCATGTTTTTGTATCTCCATGTAGGCCTCTACTGCGCCTATAAACACTCTAAGCTTAAATAGAATCCATCCATCTGTTTACTGTAAATTATTAAATATAGTTCTGAGCTTCCATGATATTGTGATGTAATAACTGCATTACAACCTCCCCGGTGGCGCACATTACCTGGTAAACTACACCCGATAGATTAGTTGTAGATTCGCCATGAAACATGTGACAGTCACCAGTAAAGTTGTGTTGTTGGCAGCAATACAACAATTGATAAGGATATTTTAAGAATGTATTGTGTGTGAACTTGAGGGCAACTGAATGGCAAAACAAACCACGAACATGTGAGTACAAATAATAAAACAATCTAAGGTAATCAGATTTGTTATAATTGTCGTATTTATTATTGAGATTGTACGTGAGAACTATTGACACACTTTTAACAAGCATTTCAACATGATCACGTCATGCTATCATCCTCAAAACATGCACTTCAACTAAAAGCTAAAAGCTTTCGCACTCTGTTCCTTCCCGTCCCAGATTATGTTCAACTTGTAAACATTCACTGTATTAAATGTCTCGAAACATTCATCCGTACCCAGACACGTGCGTCCGTCCGAGCCGATGGCTAATCCCGCCACGCACTCACACTTGTATGAACCTTCAGTGTTAATGCATCGACCATTTATGCAGTTACTTGGAATCAGGCACTCGTTGATATCTGTGGAATGAACATAAAAGTTAAAATAATCATCTTCATGTATAGTAACTGTATAATAACAATAACATTTATTATCTGTTCCAGCTGATTTAATATCATGTACCTCAAATGTTTTGGCATGGGCTTGTAATAATATGAATATTACCGATTTATTAAAGATACATTCAAACATACACAAAAAGAAGTGTTAAATAATACACACCTATGCAGTAATGCCCGTTAGAGGCGAGTGTGTAACCGTGTTTGCACACACATATGAAGCTGCCATTTTCATTGATGCACATACCGTTCAGGCACATGTTTGTGATGGAACATTCATCATGATCTACAGAGAAAAACTGATTTAATAAAGTCACATTATTAAAGTATGAAATGGAGACACATATCAGGACTTACCCTTGCAGTTTCTTCCATCAGATGTGAGCTGGAAGCCTGTGTTGCAGATGCACCGGAAGCTTCCTTCTGTGTTTACACAGCGGCCGTTCCGACACAGTATTCCGTTATTCAAGCATTCGTCAGTGTCTACAGCGTAAAACATCTCAGTGTCAACACAGGACAACATTCAATATTTACGAAACAAGCTAATCACAAGATGTACCTATATATAAATAATCTTACCGTAGCAGATTTGTTTTCCTGCAGGTCTGTGATAACCTGAATGACACTTGCAGTAATATGAACCCACGGTGTTAACGCAGTCTCCATTGATGCACGGGTCAGAGTCACATTCATTTACATCTGCAATAGAACACAATGGAATAGTCTAGCTAATACTAATCTAATCAAGATCCTTTAGGTTATTGATCTCTAACTAAGGAAGCAATTCCTCACACAATAAATTTAAATACATTGAATGTTTCCGAGTTTTGATGTTGGTGTGAAAGGATTTGTATTGGTCGTGTCTGACTAGGCCTTTGTGTTACGGTCCCAGCGTCGACAGCATGCATTACAGCTCGTTGTCTTTAATAACAGACTGGATAATTAGCTGCCAACGTGCCAAATCATTACCCAAGTACCACTAATTTCTCACTCATAACACTTTGTAGATGTTGTTTAGGTGTTTGATCTCCAAGACTTTAAGTGAGTATGAATTACCTGAGCATTCGGCATGACTGTCCAAATGATAGCCGCTGTTACACTCACAACGATGACCAGACCTCACGGGGATACAGCGGCCATGGAGACACAGGTTTGGATTCAGCAGACATTTGTTGACTGTCTGATTTAAACTAACTGGAGAACGAAAGACATTTCTTTCACTCAATTGAAGTTACGTTTAAAAAATAAACAATACTGTGTGTACAATGTCTGTTAAGCTCGAACAGATATAAAATGACCATCAGAACTTCTCAGAAGGTGAAATTTAAAAGATGATATTTACCAACCCAAGTCTAACCATCGAACCAGACTGTTAGCTTACCAACAGGTCCTTGTGGTCTCGGTCCTCTGCCGTTTTCACTAACACGAACATGAGGGATTTGGGGCAGCTGAGGTTGTGTGTGACCATTCCCATTTAATGGAAACAGCATTTGGCCATTAAGACTGGAATCATGCCCACTGGGCTGCTGAGGAAGTCTGGCTCCAACGACGCCAGGATCCACATCTGGATATTCCTCCAGTGCCGTCCCTTCAAGACACATCCTGAGGAATTCCTCTAAAAGACACAAAAGATTGATAAAACCTTGCACAAACTGGCTAAATCATGACATAAATCGTACAACCCACCCTTAAGCTCATTTATTTAGGTAAAGTTACAGCTACCACCAGCGTCCTTTAAAAATATTGTGGTATGTTTACTGAGTAGCTTACCGGATCTTCGGGTTGGGCACATCTCTGGTACCGTACCTCGAGCCCAGCAGCGACCATTATCACAACAGCACTGAACTTTAGTGAGACGTCCGAGCAGCTCCTGAGCACAGCGGCCACCTAACACCGCTGCAAAACAGGAACCTGTGTGCTGGCCTTAAACACAAATAAACACACACACTTGTATTCTAATAAGAACAGTAAGATTGCTTAACCCCCCCCCCCCCCCCCCCCCCCCAATAACCACAGACTTTTCCTAGTGTCCTCGTTTAGTTCTGACATTCCAGCATGGTTTGGGTTTTTATATATTTCTCTCCTAAATAATAATTTAAGAGCCTCGACGCATCACAATTTAGGAACTGTAGGTATGAAGCTCATTACAATATTTCCGTGGGTGCCATAAGTGAGTACCCACCAAGGCAGCGGGTATTGTCCGCAGACAGCACGGATCCAGATGGACAGATGCACGAGAAACTACCAGCTGAGTTGGTGCACTGCCCTCCGTTACACACATGTGGAACAGTGGAGCATTCATCCACATCTGGAAAAAGAAGTGGACATAAAGATTTCTGAACTGTGATCCATTGATCCAAACATCGACTTTTATGTTGGAATCTTTGCTGCCCACCTTACGTCAAAAGGTCAGTGAAAATTCATCCAATAATAACCAATAATTAATGTTTGAGCAAAATCTGCAGCCTAAATCATTTCATATCAGCACTTGCCTTCACATTTATTGCTTCCGTTATTCAGGCGGTGACCAGCAGGGCACTTGCATTCATATGAACCCACTGTATTGATGCATTTTCCTCCTTGGCACAGACCTGGCATAGCTTGACATTCGTCGACGTCTGTTCAAAAATGAAAATCTGTACGTTAACACTTTATGTTTTTATTCTGAAATGTATCATCATCAACGTGAAGCTCGTCTGTTTCGCCCAACGTGCACCTCCCAAATGTTCTAACTACATGTCAAAACGCTGATGGACCACAAGGGGAAGCACTAGTGAAGTACGTGCGCTTGTAGCTAAAGTAGTCGCCTTGTTTTTTTTTTTACGATGTTTCATTTATGATCCAACATTTGAAAGTATTTCAAAAATTGTTCGATATCGATCAGCTGAAATCAACAACAACAAACTCTCTTGCTTGTTGCTGAAACCGGTGAGTAAACACGAACGCGACAGGAGCGTCAGAAACTTACCGCCCTCTAGTGTTGTGGCAGTGAATTACTGTGTGGTGCATAGGAGCTTGACACAGAGATATAAAGGGAAAACCGTCTAGCATTGAGTCGACGTTGAAGCATAAATCAGCATCAAGATTAAATATGGAAATTGTATTTTTATTTTATTTTATTACGCACATGTTCATGGAAAAGTCCAGATGTCCATACTAGAGGAAGTCAAACAGTCTAGCACAAGACCTTAAGTCTTGGCATGCAATAACGTAAAGTTGCTTCAAACAGTGACCCGAGTTTTTTATATTTATGTCGTCTAAGACGTACTGGAGTCGCATCAAACACCCCGATCCCAGACCTTTTCCATACCTTCTATTTCCACTTCAATTCCAGTATTTAAGTCGTAGTGATTACATTTCATGCATTTGGCATGAAAGTGGTTAAAACCCCAAGATAAACTGTGTTTGTGTATATTTGCTTCTTATATTATTGCTTTCAAATGAGAGCTTTCATAGTGTCCAGGATGTATCGTCCTGACATGCTGCATCAGTAATTATGACGTCTATGATGTCTATCATGACACGGCATGACATCTGCAGATTTTACTCATGACAAGGTGTAATTACGAATATGATATTATTCCAAGTCACATTGTTATAACCACTTCCTTATTCCAGAAACTTCCACATTGTGACGGTCTGGGAAATCGTTTCAATGTTTTCCCTGAGCCTATGCGTTCATGTGGCATATCAATTGTGGGATCATCTGGGTGGTTGTGCTCTCTCTATGAATCCTCCACTACATTCTCCAGCAGCTGTACGGTGCACTACAGTTAGCAAGGCTGTAGATGCATGTTCTGTTCTAGCTGCTGTCCGTGTTGTGCATTACCATTAACGTGTCTCATCAGTCAGTACGTTCGTTTTGTTAATAGGCAATTTAACATTTTATCCTTTGCTGGGTTCTACTGAACCCTTTTGAATGTGATGCATGTCAGGCAAAGTCAATCCAGATGGACCAGTGATGCCCGTGTTGGTGTTAAGACTTGGCAGTGGAAAAAAGTGTTTCTAGTGGCTGCAGAGGAGCGTAATATAAATTGCTACAGTATGCAGAGCATTCTTTTGAAAACCAAGCCAAGATGTATATGAGGGCTATCAAAAGTTCAGGCATCATACTGGGAACGTTAACCCTCTGAAGTCAGCATGTCGCAGGCTATTTGAATATCTTGGTATCGTGATCGTCTGTGCTAGAAATGATCCAAAAGTCAGTTATGTGAAGAAACTAAAAAGCACTTTTAAACGATACCGTGGTTGTGTGTCACCCCCTACAGGGATGGAGAAAGAATCTGTTTGAAAAATACAAAACAATAGAGGTGCATTTATGGCTCGTTCCATTACGATCGATCAGATTTTTATCATGACATAAACGCAGCTAACCTGACTAAAACATAACGTCACAAATTTCTACACACAAAATAGCACAACGGTTTGCGTACAAAGCTACATCATGGCCATAAATAATAAACAATAATAAACATTAATGATAAATGTATTAATTACTGAGACCTATTTAATGAATAAATACTGTGTGTCTGAATGAAGTCACACAATTATTAAAATCTTAATAAAGCTTAAAACGATGTAAGTATAAGTGCTGACCTTGGCAGGCTCCGGTACGACTGTTGGGGGTAAATCCTCTGCGACACGGCTGTGGTTGAGCAGGACATTCTTCACATGAATGACCCCAGGCTTGGCCAACAGTGGCACAGCAGAGCGTCTTGGTACATACGATGCCACTAACCTGGCCCTGGCACATCTTGTTGACGAGCTGAGAGAAACAAGGACCCGTTCTGTAATCTGGAAACAAATGTGACGCTGTATTATACTGAGGATGAAATATTACATTTCTGCTAACAGAAACTTTTACACTTAGTACATCCGAATTTATTCATCTTTTTATAATCTGGTTACATTCTGAAAAAAATGTAAATAGCATTTCTTTGTTTGTAGTAGCAGAATATTTCCCTAACACACTAGCGCTGGGATTGGAATCATGACTTCGAATCAAACTCGCGCACATGCATCTGAGAAGCACAATGAATCTCAATTCACAGTGTGAATTGATTGACAGTACATGAATTGCACAGACAACAAGGGGTGGGACATTCGAACGCTTAATAGCAGTCATCGCCGAATCAGAAGTGGCGGCAGCTACTTAATATAAATGTGAGTCGCAATAATGAAATAATTTATTATTAAGAGGTAAAAAAAAACAAATAAAAGCATATAAATGCATTATATAAAGAAATAATATTTTAGCAAATTAGAGAACCGCAATCAAATGTTCACACACTAAATTAAAGTACGCATTTACCCTTATTTACATAAGTCTACGGTTTGAGACCCAACTTTGATTCCTTGCTCCTGCTCTACCAACAAGTCATGTGACATGTCCCACTAAGTTGCTAGAAGGTTGTATGTAATTTGCCTAGCTGGATCCCTGCAGAAATGAGTTGAGTGTCCCCTCATTGCTATTGTTCAGGAAGGTGCTTCATGATCATGAACATTTACACTTGTGTCACATGAGGAATGAAATGGGGGAGAGAAAGTGTGAGACTAACATGGATTACCGCTAAGCCAACGGCGCAAACAAACGTTCTGGTGTTTAAACCAGTGAGCGACTTTCAAAGCATTCCTGCTGGTTGATTACAGGGCTCTGATGGCAGACACCGAAAGTGGTCAGAAGTTCGGCCCAACTTGAAAACCATTATTTTTTTCCCCTCCTTGGTAAACCTGTCTGCTTTTGTTTTGTTTTTTAAAAAGGTCCAGGCAGGTAAAACAGACGTGCTTTAAGCTTTACATATAAAATGATAGACTTGTCTGGACAGGATAGGCTCGGTCATCAGAGCTTGAGAAAGCACTTCTAAACTTCTGGTTTGGTGCTCTAACGTTTTCCCTCGAACTACAGAGTCGTGAATCAATCCTGGAATTCAGTTTCCCACACTAGTACGTCTCGTCACACTGTAAAATTCAACACCGCTCAGGACACCCACATCTGCACCCACTCACACGGACGTCTGATGTCTTTCCCAGACGTGAGCACCAAACACTGGACAGGTGAACGTAAATATTACTTTTACAAGCTTACTGGTGAGGACATCACTACACCTGAGAGTTCTCCAATTCTCACTACAACGATACTAAGTACATTTGTTGTTCTCTCCGCGTCTGTGTGGGGACTAGGAACGAGAACATCCTGGATTGCTTTATATGTAGTAGACGATGTTTGTTGGTGGAGAGCAGCGATCCTTACCTCTTTCACACTGAGGGCCAGTGAATCCATACACACACGAGCACCGATTGGCTCCAGTGCATCGCCCTCCATTCTGACATTTCTTCTCACACACAGCTGGGACAAAAGAACAAACACGTTCATGTTTATAAATGTATAAAGGTAAAAAAACATATACAAATAACGGTCATACTTTGTTGCCTTTTGAAAACACGTATCAGTGCTTGTGGCAAAATTGTGTACATTCTGGATTCTATAGATTTGATGAACATGGATAATTGTACTCACACTGTCCACAGAAGGTCCCTGTGTAACCCTTTTGGCACTGACAGTGATTTCCCTCACACACCCCTCCGTTCATACACTTGATGCTACACTGTTGGGCTGCAGAAGAGAACAGAGATGCTGTGAACCTACAGGAATGACTGTTATCATAATTTAAATAGATGTTAATCATTTTTTGTTTTGTATTTGAAAGACATTTCAAGCTCTTTGAAGTGTTCAGGTACGATCATCATTTGGAATATTCGTTGTAGCCTAGTCGTTATGATTCTGTACTAGTAATAAGACGACTGCTGTTTGGAATGCAAGCATGGCCCTCAATTGCTTAGACCGTACAATGTAACATGTAATATAAGTCGCTTTGGATAAAGGCGTCTGCTAACTAGCAAAAATATAAACGTAAATGTTACATTATGCATTTACAGTACAGTTCACATTCACAATCTCGTCAGACCTGAATGCAGCATTCACAGTTTAGCTATCAGCCGACCACATCTGGAAAAAAAAGAATAGGACACAACAGCCGTGCCACTAGAAAAGCCATACTAGCTTGTTTTTCCTGAGCTCAGTGTATGCGGTCTGTAGCTGTGAGAAGACATGTTGACTCTTGGATTTTATGATTCATCAAAAGAAAATGATTTCTTGTTTAAAACCACTTACTTAAGCCATTTATCATCCCTGTAGGAAGTGGTTACCTCACACAGAACTGTTGTCATTACTGAAATTCTGAAAGTATACAGGACTACAGGACTGTAGGATGAAAGGGTTTAGCTTACAAACCACTAAAGCCAATCTGAACCACATGCAGCTTTCGGTTGAACGGTGAACATTCAACACATCTTGGGTGTAAATGAGCAGAACGTACATGATTTGGAGGCACAGGATGAAGCGATTTGACCCGTTGGACATGTGCACATGTTTGGCCTGGAACAGAACCCATCACCGCAGCTGATACGACATATTGCTGTCGTAGGAAGAAGAAACGTGACAATGTTAGGGTAATACATTAACCACTATAAAATGAAATACTCAAATAGTTTTTACCCTACTGGACAGTGTAATTATTGTGCAATTATTTAAAATAATTATTAGGAGATAAATGACCATTTAAGACTTAATCGTACTGGTTTTTTGTGTGTGGTGTATTACTTACGTACTATACACTGGTTCCCACCAGGCAAAGTCTTCCAGCCCGGACAGCAGTAGGAGTGCAGACGAGATCCACACACATTTGGCCTGTAGAAGAACATTAAAAATCTGTCCTAGAGGTCCAGTGTAGAGTTTTCGTTTTTGTGGCCCCGTGGAGATGCTACACGTTTAGTATCAAATACCACATAAATAGATCATACCAAACCTAAAGCCACAGATTTTCACGTGGCTCATACTGGGCACTTCTTCTTCCCGGTCCGATATGAAGCCTCGTGAGAGAGCACAAGTGAGAGTCGAACCCGCTCGCTTTTTTTTCCTAATTTTTAAGATTCTAAGATCTACTAAAGAGAGAAAATTCTCTCACTGTGTGTACACACAGATCAAAAGCAGACTGAAGAGTTTCCTCAGCAAGAATGACATGACAAACGTACAATTAAAAGCAACCGTAATCACAAACAAATGAAAAATAAAACCTGCAAAATGCAAAACGTAGTAAAATTGTCTAAACTATTTTTTTTTCCAAAAAATCATTTAAGTGAAGCCAAATGTGGCAGCAACATAACCGGCAGCGTTTGTGTTTATTCAAGCTAAACATTATTCTGCTAAACATAACTGCACATCTGGCACGGTCTTCAAAACCAGTCTAAAAAAAACCTTATTTATCAGCTAGCTGATCCAGTGCCCTTATTTATTGACTTAGGTAAATTTAATGCATCTTGTTTATGTTTAACTTCATACCTTCATTGTTTAGATTGTTTTATTCCTCTTTACAATTTTACAGTTTTATTATTTCTTATTCTAGCTTTATCTTAATTATTAACACCCTTGTCTCGTGTTGGTATCACTGTCACCTGACATAAAGTCATTCCTAGGTTCGATCCATCTATTCGATGAGGGTATTCGTCACAGCCTGCTGGTTAGAGAACTGTGCTTGTGATCAGAATGTTGCCGGTTCGATTCCGAGAATCCACATCTTACGCTGACAACTAACTAACCCCTGGGTGCGGTGGCCAGGGCTGCCCAGGCCGTGTGTGTTCACTAAGGTTTAATGTCAATAATAATTCATAAGTGTGTAACCAGCACAATGGTGAAAAAGTACCTTAAATCTAAATAAAAATAATAATAAATTAGGGTTCGAGACCATCCGGTGTAGTTCGCTTGATGTGTCAGTGACAAGATTAAATTGTCCTGGAGTGTGTTTGGTTATAAATGTGTAATGTGTGTGTGTGTCTGAATCCAAACAAAGTGTGACTTTCGAATAAACATTCTATTAAACTATAAAATCCTTGTCTTAATATTCTACATTTGTGTTGTCAAGTTCCCCTTGCATAAGGCGCATAAATGTTATTAAATAAAATATTATTATTATACAATAATAACTATTAACTTTAATGACCTATATATAACTAAATATATAGCTATATATACAACTGTAACAAACTTTAAGTGTAAACTCTACCTACTTACAGCAGAGGGTGCTGGTGATGTTCTACACTCGGTACATGGATGTAATTTAGGACACAGCCCTAGAAACTCACCCCTGTAGTGACTCCTGTTTTCCGCGTCTCCTCACTCTGCTCCCCACCTGAACCGACAGACTTCTCCCGGGTGTCTGACCCGAAGAGTTCATCACCAAAACCCCCAGCAGAATCGCAAAACCCGAGAAACGCCACCAACTGCTCTTATAACACATCATAAACCTGCACAAAGTTCTCGCGCACACACCGTCACGGAGACCTCGGAATATTCCAGAACGGTGAAGTCCTGTCAGCTACTAACCGTCCATCTTCTTCTGGACGGAAAAGTCCAGAGAACCGATCAGCTTCATGTCCCGGGGACGAGATTGAGAGATTGTGGGAGGCGAGTGGAGGATCCTGTGTTTGTCTTCCCCGAGGAATTTACTGATGAGTTCAACGTGAAGCTCCGGTCCGTGAAAGAGTGAAAGAGAGACACTGAGAGAGTGTGAGAGAGAGATAGAGAGTCGTTTGCAAAAGAGTCGATGCTTGGTAGTGAATCAGAACAGGCGATTCCCATTGACTGACAACAGGTGTTACACCGAATTGTGTGACTATGTGACCATAAGATGGCGCTGTCTAGCTGGAATTTTAGAATAGAAATGTAGTACAGTATAGCTATTATATATTATATATTATAGCTCTACTATAGCTATATATGTAACTATATACAGTTTATAGTTATTGTTGTATAAGAATAATAATTTAATATTATCTTTTAAGACACACAAGGGGCACTCGACAACACAAGTGTAGAATATTTAGACAATGATTTATTTGTTTATTAAAATGTTTATTACAATGGAATTCAACTTTATTGTCATCGCATGTAACATTGCAACTACAATGAAATGCAAGTTTGCATATTTATATTACAAATGCACAGTAAGTTGTATGAATAGTATGTATCTAAGTATAAGTATATACAGGATTTTGAATTTACATATATATTTACATTCTGATATAAATAAATTAAAGAGACTGTATATATGCAATTTCTGTAACCGTCCATCAGAATAATCCATCCACGATAAAACGATGCGTAAAACACTAATAGAATTTGCTTTGACAAGAAGGGTCTGGACATTCAGGTTAACTTCTGTGTGGAGTGCACATTCTTTTTTTTTGGCCGTGTTGGTTTCCCCCAGATGTCCTGATTGTCAATTGTGTTTGTGTGTGTGTGTGGTTAACAAGCTAACACAAAAAGTATACATTAAAGAATGTCTTTGTCTCTTATAATGACAAGGTAATGCTTATTAGATCCTTAGAAAAGTATCAGGTACAACAGGATGCATTTAATAGCATGATGTGCTTCAAAAGCGAATGTGGCCCTCAGCACTGTTAAACTGTTTCCTGTAACACAACAGTTTTGTCTGAACCTGCAGTCAGAATACATGACCATCAAAAACACATTCCGTTCTCAAATATTTCATTCTGCATGATTGGCTGATGGCTGAAGGGTAGTTTGTAATATTTGTTGACATGGAGTGAAGGAAGATTTAAATGTTGTCTTGTGTAGCAAGATTTACTTGCATTTAGTTCCATTAAATGAAATATGCACAGTTAAACTCATTTTATCTTTCAATTCTTTTAAATGATTTATTGGACTACAAACCTACAGCTTTGTGAAACAGTTCAGAAAAATACAAATAGACAAGCACAAATGTTTTATAGCATTCAATAATAAAAAAATATGTACATTACTGCATAATATGTACATTACTTTTATAATGTAGTTAATAATAAATTATTAACATAGTTAATTTAATAAACTTTTCTCTCTAGAACACAATTTAATCAACAACCCCTTTAAATGTTAATGTTGTTTTAGAGAACATGCCACTGTTTTTATTAAAGGTAAAAATCTATATATTATAAAAGGATCCGTCTCTGCACATTTACACTCGTGTTCAGAGTCTCATCTGACCTGAAACGATGTCCTCAAACACACACTGAGTTAGTGTGATATAGGCATTTTTTGATCTGTCCAGGAAATAAAGTGGATCTTGAATGATGCAAGGACAGAATCCCTCCTCCACAAGCTTTTTCTTCTGCTGCTTAAAGGTCTCGGTCACATCTAAAGAATTCTGTGGATGACAGGAAATAAAAAGTACTAATAGATCACCTTCGTAAATGAATTTAGATTACAATAAAATGTTTCATGATTATACAAAGTAATAAAATAAAGTGCCCATGTGAAAAGTGCAGCATAAAAAGCTTTGTTGTTTAAAATGTTTAAATATAGTTTATTTTTTATTTACTGCCATTTGTGGAATAAATCCCCTAGAAAAGTCAAGCCAGAACTCCAAAAATCCACACGGGGGCGCCAAAACACCACAAACAGAGAAAATAATTAAAGCAATCTAATGAATACTATTAAGTGCAATCAAATATACAGATATATACATTCAATGTATATTAAATATACACATATACATATGTTATAATGTGCATATTGTTTATATATTAGATTTAACAACTATGTGGCATGAGTTGGCTATCACAATGGCAACGGTTCGAGGAAAGCATCCAGACAAGGAATGAGGCTCTTTGAACATCTAAAACTATCTACAACCCTATTCAAAACTGCTTTGTTTAATTTATGTATTACAATATTAATATAATAAAGAGTTACAGAGTGCTTAGAGAAATAGAAATTATATAAATGTCTATCAAATATCAACGTATATTCTTTGCCATAACTCACTTACCTGGACTCTTAAAAACCACGGCCAGGCATATGATGGAAGGTTCTGAACCAAATGACTATACAGCCTTTCTCCATCCAGTTTATGGCCTTCTTTTAATACGACTGCTGCCATTCCTGCTCTCCCCTCATAGCCTGTAGATATACAGGAAGAATGTAAGGAAGTTAATTCGTGACTCATCTGCAAATTTGTTAAATGCTTTTTCTACTGAAAGCTAAAAATTATTTGGTAAAACAATCTAGGTCAAGATCTATTTCATTAAAACAAACTACTGTTTGTTTACTTCTCTTCAGAAATGCAATCAGGTATGCTATAAAGATCATTTCATTAAAGTTGTGTCTTAAAATGTCACATTAATCTCTAAATCTAAACTCCACACCAATGTACAAAAGCACTATATACACTTTAATCTTGGCACAACTACAGACACAAAGTTATAATGCTGTAATAATAATGTAAAAGAGGACTCGATTTACCTGGCACAGCGACGCCATAGACGTTCACATCCTGCAGAAAATCCAAACATCCCAAAACCTCGGACACCTCAGTAGTAGCCACATTCTCTCCCTTCCACCTGTCAAGCAAATACATATAAATGTGTAAAAATAACAGTGAGCACAGAAATAATCAAACTTTTGAAATATTGTAGACTAAATAGCAAAAATACCTAAAACATAAAACATCTATTTCTATACAAGATGAGACCTGCTTATGGTAAAATTTGGAGACGCTAGGGTTATAGTGATCGCGTTGTAAAATGTTATAGAAACACAAGTTTTAAGATTTTATTTTTCGTCCAAACATACCACTCTATAATTAAAAAAAGATGACCAAAGCCTTTTGTCACTTTCGTTCTCAACTCTAACCTGTCAAACCTGAAGAAGATAAACGTCACCCATGAGATGCATGTCATTATTTTACTGTCCTCAATGAAAAGCCCACACTTCTGACCTGCTGGCATGCTTGCTAATGTGACTATTGTTCTCTAATCCTCTACTAGCAGCAGACCCCCCCCCCATTACCATCACACAGCCGATCCTCGGGTGTCTCACATTTACTCAATTCCATCGTACACTAGTTCTTTGATAAGCTTCTCCAGTGGGAACTACAGAACAAACGCTTCACGTCACTCTTGGCATTTTCATGAATGGGCGCAGAATAGATTTTGATCTGCATGTTCAAAATCTAGCAGCACTGCCAGGATTTATTAGTCTCAGTTATGGGCTTTGAGCAGAGAGGTTGGGAGATGTGTGTGTATGTGTGTCGTACACACAGCGTTAGAATGTGTGAGAGGAGCTGCACAGCAGGGCGTTGGGATTGACGCCCATTTGATGAATGGCCGCCCATTAATCTTCAAATTCAGCTCCTCTATGGGCTGTTTAATGAATGATAGACAACAATGTGAGCGCGAGGTTTACTATTAGATGTTTCCTGATTAATTATGCGTTCTAATTGTTTGTGTTTGACCTAAATGAAACTTTAGATTTATTATATTGTAATTCTTATTTTAACCCAATTCAAACACAATCCCACATATTTTAAAACTAGATTAACTGAAAATATAATCTGGACTCTCTTGTGTTTAAACTTTATAAAAAACATAAGCAAGGTCCTGAAATTTGTTAAACATGCACATTTATCACTTTGAATTGTTCCATTTTATACTTGAAAAGATTTATATTCATTTAAAATTCTTATTTAATTTGTTCAAGTTTTTTGGCTCCTTTGATGGTCTGGTAGTAACTGGGTTCGTGATCAGAAGGTTGCTGGTTTGATTCTGAGAGTCGACAGGTTACAACTACTAATTTTTTCATGTACCAATGAGGCTGAGCAATCGCTAAAGGATTTCACTGGCAATTGTACTACTTATGAGACCGTAAGTGACCAGGATTAGATCATATTAGACATGTGAATACCTGAATGTGTCTCCTAATCTGTCTTTAAAGTAGACAAAGTCTCTGTGGTCCTGTAGCATTAAATCTCCCGTGTTGAAATATACATCCCCCTCCTCAAACAAGTCTCTCAGCAACTTCTTTTCAGACATGGCCTCGTTTCCCGCATAGCCAAGGAAAGGGTTGGTGAAAGACAGAGGTGCAACCAGCAAGCCCACTTCACCTGAAACAACACGGTGTGCTTAAAACATACACGTAAATGTGCAACCAGTGCAAATATCAGTACAGATAACTAGTATAGTCTCACCTTTATTCACTTTCAGACAGCGTCCTGTCAAGTCTCGGATCGGTTCGTATGTTTCTGGGTGACACTTCAAAAATTCAAAAGGTAAATTACGCTGAAAAAGAGCAAAGATAAATAAAAAGTGATGGTATGTATACAGCAGGAATCTGCAGGGTGTGATGATGCAAGCACTATGTTTTTCGGTTCAATGATTATAATGAATACACACAACCACATATAAAAATATTCCAGAAATATTTGGTCTACCTCAAAGTTTTAAAACTCATAATTAACCTTGTTAAAATAACTTGCTCGTCCCACGGGTCCGATTTCGGTGGTGTAATTGATGAAGCCGATGCTGGCCTCGGTTAATCCGTACCCCTCACAAATTCGGATTTTTCCAAAGCGACTCGCAAACTCTTTCCAGACGTCTGATCGTAGGCCGCTCCCTGCAGCGATGCGGACTTTATGTGATGTCTCCTCTGCAGTCTGTGTGCATATTAACATTTACATTTTAGCATTTAACAGATGCTTTAATCCTGACCTTAATTTTGAGCAAATAAGGGAACAATAGTGGGGCTTGAACAGGCAACCTTCTGCTTCCTACTCCTTCTGAATACTGCCTTAACCACCAAGCCATCACTGCCCTATATAATATAAACAGCACATATACCCATCAGCTAAATATGGTCACAATGCACTCATTTGATCCCTGGTTTGATTCCCGGGTAAAGCAATCCAGGGCCTCATATCCCCATGTCTGCGTGACTTTCCTCCCATAGTACAAAGACATACAGTGAGATTATTGTGAGATACTAAATTTTTCCTTTGTGTGTGTATGTGTGTTGGTGATTTGTTCGGGTATTTAATGTATTGGACCCTAAAATAGTATGAAGCTGTATATAAGATGTACATATGACACCCTGATCAGGCAAATTATTATGACCACCTTCCTAATATTGTCTTGATCCCCTTTTTGCTGCTACAACAACCCGGCATTTGTACAGGACTGTTCCCTTGCACCTTGGAATGTTTTCCTTGATGTGGAAAGTCCCCACATGAGGTGTAGTTTTGGAGATACCCAATCCTCTAGTCATCACATCTGAAATCTGGCCCTTGCTTAATTCTTTATGCTTGTTAATTATACAATGTTCACTTCCTGCCTAAACTATCGCTTTCACAAAGAGGTGCAGTGATGAAAAAAATAATCAGTGTTATTCCATTCACCAGCCAGTGGTCATAATGATATGCCGGGTCAGTGTATGCAAATATATAAAATAAAGCAATGCTGAATCTGTATTTGATTTTTTGGGATCCATTTGTGACTAGTAAATGTTAACACTAACTGCGGGGGGGGATATATATATATTGGATATATACATCCAATAATAAATATTATTAGAAGATATAAACAGGTCATCTAAATACCTTTGGCTGGTTGACAAGATATCGGCAAAGCTCTCCGATATACTGGAACACAGTAACCTGGTACTTGATGCAGTCTGTCCAGAACTGGCTGGCAGAAAATTTTCTTTTCAAAACACACGTAGCTCCTAAAAGAAGTTAAAATGTATTGCGGGTCGACTATTAACACATTAATATGTTCTCTATAGACAAACATTTAATCCAGTTTAACTAACAGTACAGGGAGTAATTACAGTCTGAGTGATTGAGAGTTAAAGGTCTAACTGTCTGATACTTAAAAAATACTTTAAATGATTCTTCCCTCTTCCTCTTCCCTCTCAAAAATTCTTCTAGATTTTGTTTTTTTTACTGCACGTCCTTACTTAGCTTTAGTGACTTCCGGGAATTGTACACGTTATAAACACGTCACCACACATTTCCTGACGCCAACATGTTTAGATATTTTCTACGAGACCCTATTAGCAACTAAATTATCCACTACACTCGGAACATATAAAGCTTCTGGACCACATTCATGCAAGTGACATCACAATTGCCACAGATTAATGATACTGTAGTAGCTCCAAGTTAAATACTGGATTACTTGCTAGGAAAGTTGCTAGGTTTGCTAGTCGCAAATGTCCTCATCCCTCAATTGCTTGCAATAAAAAAATCATATTTCGTAACAGCAAAATATAAAATATTAAGTCATACCTAGGTCAATGCACCCACCAATCCCGAGGAGAGACGCGGCCATGTGGTAGAGAGGCAGAGTAAGATAAACAGTATCGTTTTTGTTGGCCCCAGACATGCGTAAGAAGGCCATGCTCATTAGAGCTTTTATGTGACTGACTCGAGCAGCTTTCGGAAGACCTGCGTGAAAAAAACCAAACAAAGAATAAAACAAGTGACCGACATTTTGTCCATAACAATAATATTTTATATTGTGGAAATATGTATATCACTAATAACTACTGCTTTAACTCATTTAAAGATAAGACACGCTGTCTAAAATACATTACGAAAGCATAAGAGTCCCATTACTTACATTAATGAAAATATTTGGACATATCCCCGACCTTCTTGCCAACTTGGGCAGTTGTAGCCTAGCATTTAAGAGTTCTAAACAAGTAAGCAGAAGATTGCTGGTTCAAATCCCACAACTAACAATTTGCCGCTGATGGGTCCTTGAACAAGGCCCTTAACCATCAATGGCTCAGACCAAAAATCTGTTTAGATAAACATAAATGGAACTATTTTTTCCCCTAATCAACTTTTCACCATTTGGTTTATAAATGAACTTAAACGTGTGTTTTCTCATTACGAATGGAAATACTAGTGCCAACAAATCTTCACAGTGCAGAGAACCTGTTTAATTTGGATCCAGCAGTTGAAGAAGTTTAAACATTTCTGCTTCATAAAAACAAATATAGACTCCAAAAGGACCGGACGGCCAAACAAATCCCCCCCCACTGTTCATCATAACCCTCTACAACTGGTACACAAGTTGATTAACTGACTAATAAACGTAACTGGTAAAAAAAAAAAACATACAAAAAAGCATATAAACGGCAAGAATACAAGCACTCAGAAGTTTTATGGACTTTTTTTTTTCAATTGGGTGCGGCTCAGTTCCACAACTTTTTTGGTGTGCAAGACTCCACTAACCAAAACAACCACTAACCACGTCCTCCACCCCTGGCCCGAAAAAGAAGAAAAAGAGCTAAGCAGTACCTGTGGTGCCCGAAGTGAAGATGAAGAGAAAGTTTGATGTTAAGTTTGGAGGAGGAAGATCTAATTGTGGCTTCTCGTCCGAGACTAGCTCTATTTTGTCCAACAGAGTCCTGATGTCTTGATTTGAGGAGGTTTTTGCAGTGACCCACACAGCTATTTTGTTTTCCATCAGGGCTGGGAGAACATCGGTCAGAGAACTGACCAAGTCTAAGGGAATACAAGTAGAAAAAAATGTTAGTCAAACATTGTGCATCCATCACCGGATTACACATTTTGTTCAATTTCATGAACATTTTGTCTCGTTTGTTCTTTTCGTTTTTTATACTTCAAAATGTTTGTGCCATATGCTAACATTTGGACACCATAAGTAACAAAAAGCTAGCAAAACAGCCGTTGGCAGAAATCACAGCCATAAGAATCTTTCAGTTCTTCTTTCAGGATTTTTTTTACCCACTCTTCCTCATGGCACATGTCGAAATCTGAGATATTCTTGGTCTGTCTTGCATGCACATGTTTAATACCCACCTACAGATGTTTCATCAGTTTTACCCAAGCTACTGTATTAGTAAGATGGACTGTCAACTCATTGTCCTCAGGTGTGTGTGACTGAATGAATACAACTGGATAAACAAATACATTTTATACATACCTTGTCTGCATTATTTAATAATCTAATGTATAAAAAACAGACTGATCGTGGTGACTCCTAAAAGTTGGACCAGCAAAAAGAGCAAGAAATGCATAGATGGATATTTTTCTATATACCAAGGCCTAATATGCAAAGTAACGATTTACATTTACTTGTGTACTAGTGATTTTTACAGCCTGTACTTTTACATTTACTTAAGTAGGTTCGGTACTAACAATTGCAATTCATTACATTACACTTTAACATCGATTACTGAGTAAATAAAATGTAATTAAAAAAGATAAAACTGTACAAAACTTTTTTTTATCTTAGCTCTTTGAACTAGTATATGCGTAAAAGTCTAGAGATAAAAGTATAATAAAAGTACTCATTTGAGTACAGTACTTTTAACTCATCTGGAGTGTGGAGTTTGCATGTTCTCCCCGGGTGTGCACGGGTTTCCTATGAATTCTGGTTTCCTCCCACAGTCCAAAGACATGCAATTCAGGTTCATTAAAGAGAATGAGTGTGTGTGTGTGTGTCTGGTCACCTTTTCTGGTGTACCCATGATTAGTTGTCCCACCTAAAATAGGATTAGACACAGGTAAAACTAGATAATGGATGGACACTCAGATGATGGCAGATGAAAGTCGTATGGTTGTTGTTGGACACATTTATGTATCATCTGACACTAAAAATGATTGAACAGTTTAAGTCTTTAAATAGAACCATACCAGATCCTAGTACAAGTCCTGATGCTCCACAGCTCTTGATACAGTGCAGAAGAGACTTGGATTTGATGTTTGAGTTGATGAAAGCCACCTCACATCGCAGTTTACTCAGTCCGAACCAAACACACACAAACTCGGCTTCGTTCCGCATCCACAGCGCCACCACGTCTCCGGCTCGGATACCCGCCTGACTCCTAAACAAGTTCGCAAACTTGTTGCTTCGTAACTCCACGTCTTTATAAGTGTAAACGTCGTTCTCGAAGACGAGAAACGGTTTACCAGGAGTGCGTCGTGCCTGGTCGCTGAAGCGGTCGACAAAAGTCAGAATTCCGCGTTTCATCCTCGCCATCGTCGCCATCCCGACCTTTCGGACCTTTAAGTAATACATCAAGTCGTCCCAAAAATACGGGTAAAATATCGTTTGAACAGCCACCAGCGCTGCAACTCCAGCCAATAACGTGCTAAATATCCAAATAAACATTTTGATTCCAACCCCAGAGTGTCTTCTGTACGCGTTACGAAGTTTGTAACCCGCTGCGCGAATCTTCTGCGGTACCCTTACATTTAAATACCCCTGCTCATCTCCCTGCGCATGCGCACAACGTGCAAGATCCATTCTACGCCGTCAGCGACGTGTTACAACCTGCAACATCATTCAGCTTCCGAAAACTAAATATTTACTAGTCTAATGTGGAAAAATATATATATATACTCTTGATAAAAATGTGTTTTAACATGCTTTAAAGAAATGCCTAAATGCCTAAAAAAGATAAAGGCTTATAATATATTATATATTGTAAAACACATTCCAGTCACAATAAACGTGTGTACAAAGGCTGGTTCATCCCAAAGTTTTAGAAGTTTGTTTATTATTTATTCCTGCTCAGTAACCAAGGCTTAGTCAAGTTGGAGTTTATAGCCAGAAATGTCTAGTTCCATACACAAGGACCAATCCATCCAATCCATCTCAGACCAAGTTATATAAGATTAAAATCGCGCCACCATGCGGTTATTGGTTTGAAATATACAATCATACAGAAAGGAATTAATGGAATATGTATTCCTCCTTTAGAAAACAATTGATAAAGAATATATGTGTGTACAACTACGTAATTATAATGTAATAACTTTCAATATATGTATTGAAATTAGTTATTGTAAGCCCTGTACTGTTTAGCAAAGTCCATGCTGTTATAATAATATTCATAATAATTACAATAATAATAATAAAAGTTATTTTTAATTTTCTCTTTGAATCTAACGTAACAGCACAAATTAGTGTTTTTGACCAATACGGCCACCAGGTGGCGATATAGTGCAGCAATAATATTTTCTTTTCTTTTTCCTTTTCTGTATTGTGTGTGCTTTATCATACATGGAAACCAGTACAATCTGGCAACTCTATTTAATGCAGCATTTACAAACGTGTGTAGTTGATTTTGTTTTTTCAGATAATACTTTAATTTCAGTTTCTCTACTGCAGCAGATTCATAAACGACTTGACCAAGATCGTCACTGTTGGACCCCTGAGTGAGGCCCCCCCCTAACCCTTTTAATGCTTTGATAGTCTACTGTCACAGTCACAAAATATTGTAAGTCACTTTGAATGAAAGAGTCTAATGCTCAATGCTTTACATGTAATGTTATAACTCCCCAAACGCACACACGCACGCACACGCGCGCACACACTGGTTAGATAAACCTCATTGACAGTGTTGCATGGGACAGCAATAATGCAAATATCATTGTTATCATTATTATAAAATAAGTATTAGTGTTGGTATCGGTATTTACTTTCGTACAGCACTAGTGTGTAGAAATCTTCACTGACAGACACCAGTTGATAAAAGTAAACAAGAGTAAACAAGAGTAAACAGGACACGCCCAACTCTACACGACTGGTTGTACAACACAGATCACGTGACACAATGCGCGTTTTATAAGTTTGGAATAGATGCGGAATAAGTCACATTAGATTGAAAGTCTGTGTATGATGACAGATAATGCTCGATTTTTAATTACTCTAGATACATTAAATCGCTGATTTGTTTTCTATTCGTTACGTCATGATTTTCCCGGTTTCCTGGGCGACGGCTATTGTGACGTGTATCTTGACAGCGCACGTCGCCCAGCGCTGGTGTTTTCCTTACTTCTGGAAAGATGTTTTCTATCTGATTAAAGTCATCAGATTCGGACTTCGCCTTGAGATCTACAAGAGGACGAAAATCACCTCGGTGCTGGATCGCTTCGTGCACCAGGCGCAGAAGATCCCGGACAAGCCGTTTCTGATCTACGAGGGGAGATCTTACACGTACCGGGATTTAGATGAGCGCAGTAACCGGGTTGCCCGGGTGCTGCAGGAGCGCACTGCACTGACGAAAGGAGACACGGTGGCGCTGCTCATGCACAACGAGCCCGACTTCATCTGCGTCTGGTTCGGCCTGAACAAACTTGGATGCGCCGTAGCTTTTCTCAACACCAACATCAAACCCAGATCTCTGCTGCACTGCTTCAACTCATGTGGGGCAAAACTGCTGCTGGTGGGGGCAGGTAATGATGAATAACTGGGTGATATTGTCCATTACTACCACGTAAATGCTATTTATGAATAAGCAAAAATAAATAGATGGATGGATGGATGGATGGATGGATGGAGCCTTAATTCTTATCAATTAGACTTTCTATTATTTGGCAACTACACGACCCCAGTGGCTTAATAGTTCCTTAATCTGTTTATTCATTTAGCTTTTAATGTCTTCAGTTCACATTCATGACAGGAAACGGTCATTCATCACACAAGTCTAATCCATACACAAGTCAGTTTATAGATGGGGGTTTCCTCTGGGTTCTCCGGTTTCCCTTCACA
The DNA here is from genome assembly GCA_028565875.1 of Hoplisoma paleatum. Taxonomy (NCBI): domain Eukaryota; kingdom Metazoa; phylum Chordata; class Actinopteri; order Siluriformes; family Callichthyidae; genus Hoplisoma; species Hoplisoma paleatum. Next base: position 29,615 of record JAOTRQ010013858.1, read on the forward strand.
AATGTAAAGACATGCATTTATACCAATCTATCTATCTATTTTACCCTTCAGTCGACTTCGACCCTGGGTTACTCTGTGGACCGCTACCGATCCCCAGAGTA
>JAOTRQ010013964.1:0-18079 GCA_028565875.1 Hoplisoma paleatum
GCTTCCGCACTACGTTATCCATGATGCATTGCAGCAGAGTGACAGACCAACGACGAGAGTGAGAGAAAGCGCTGCAACTTTTGAAAAATGGCTAGTGGAAGTGAAGCACGAGGATAGACACCGATTCTCCTTATGAACAGTGACAGTCTCCTACAATGAGCAGTTTCAAAGAACGGCGAGTGATTTCTAGCTTGTAGTGTGAAAATAAGTATTTATTTGAATATCTCACAAAAAAAGTAAAATGAACTGAACTTTGAACTAGTTCAGAATTAAAATTGTGAACTTTGAACGTGAACTGTTCACTATGAGCATGTATGAACTGAACTTGAACTAGTTCAGAAAAGCTGTGAACTGGCACAACACTGACTATCAGTATACTAGTTATACATTTTAACACATTGTTTTTAGCCAATCATTGTGTACCCGCTATGATGTACGCCATTTTTATTGTTACTTCTTATACAACCGTTCTTGTTTAACTCTGATTTGTTATCTAAATGCCGAAGACATACCAGATTTGAGTAATGGTTTTAAGCTCTTTAATGCAGCCATTCTCATTCTTAGGGAGCCTTGAGTAATTCCCAATACATCGACTGGAGGAGCATCCAAGAGAGGGTGAATTGCACAGGCCAGCTTTTCCAAATGTGCAACATATTCAGGGAAAGCCTGTTGACATAAATAAGAGAGATATGATGATTGTGGATAAATCTGATAAATGAGAGTTGAAACATTACCTTGGCATCTTTTTCTGAGAATTTTCCAATTTCCTGCTGATTCTTTTTTAGATCATTTCCTAGCAAAAGGAAGCGAGGAGGTTGCCCCTTTACCCCTTCTTCCAACATAGGGGTAAAGGCATGAGGGTCTCTTCTATACACCTTTAAGCCATGTTTCTACAGAGAAAGAGAAATATGTTTATTGTAAATCCAAGAACACAGCAATCTAGATCTCTGCAATATCTTTGCAAACACTTCAGTGTTATTTTTTCTGCCTATTTAGTCTGTCTAATCTCTAATGTGTGTCAATGTAGCCTGCACCTATCAAACTTTTATCAGCAGCCAGCCACTTTAAACGGCCTTAATTGATAGTCTTGGTTAAATTTACTTACCAAACTTACCTTTGACTGACGCATTATAGTTATGCAAAAAAAAACTGTTTTCTTGTTTGACATGTTAACATGGTTCAATAAGTCTAACAAGTCTGTTCAAACATAATACCGATTTGCCAGTGGAGCTAGTGTGGATGAATAAGACTACATTTAAGAATATTTATAAAACCTACACTCACCTGGAGTTCAAGATCCTGATATATGTGAGGACGTAGTAAACTGAGAAGATAAGAGGCCCGAGAAAAATGGAAGCCTACGATGTAATGAGCAATTAAAATTCAATCAAAGCATTACTGGACATGTAAAACAACAATTTATGTAAGTAAGTATTATATTGTGACAAAAGTTGTAAACAATTCAAAAAAAAGAAGAAAAAAGAATATTTGGTTTTAAGATAAGATAGCTTTTTATAGTAATGTTTTTGTTAGTTAAACAAATGTTCAACAAAATTAATTTATGACATTTTTCATAAGGTAATTGTTGGAAAAATTGGGTTGTATAATGTTTTACAATAATGTGATTTTTATATACACATTTTCTAACTAATGGCTAAATCAAATTTAACATCAACAGGAAAATTCACATGGCGTCATGCTTGTGCAGAAGAGAAAATTTGCCTACCCAGTGACAATGTAGCCTCATTCAAATGACATGTAAAATTACAGAAACCACCTTACCATATACCATGTGTGTGTATGTGTGTATAAGCAACAACTCTGTACAAGGAATCAAACCCAAGTCTTCTAACTGTGATACGACTCCAAGCCTTTAAGCCATCCCAGAGTTCAATACATGCTTTTTTGCTTTTGTCTTAAAATATATGCCATTATGTGGATTATTATGCTTGGAGAAGCAATTATACTCTCTCACCCATACATAAGCTCACAGTTGGCAAACATGCTGGCATTGCATTAAAGACAGGAATGCCATCCCTTGCACCCACAGAGCACAACAAATCAGCTTCTGATTCCTGAATGTCTTATTACATTGTAAAGATTAAGACTTTTGACCTTTTGTATACAGAAGTTGAGCCATTTTGCCCTGAGTAGGAATAAAATCTCTGCGATGGATGTGTATTAAAGTGTCTCTAATCTAAGAATCGTAAATATTGTTTAGACTGTTAGGAGTCATGTTTTGGGGCAAAATTATTGCCCATGGCAGGGTAACTTGCATATTTGTAAAGCACCGTTAGCGAAATAAGAAACTTTGGGTGCTGGTAGGTTGTATGGTTGTAAAAGTACAGGTCATCAAAATCTATTCAAATATGAACAGAATCACACACACACATGGATGGATGAATGGGTAGATAGATAGATGGATGGATGGATGGATGGATGGATAGATAGAGGGAGGGAGAGGTGGATGGATGGGTGGGTAGATGGATACATTGTCCATCACACATGACTAAGAAACAGCAGTCAACATTTTTGTAAGACAAACAATTTGATTAGTATCTCTATCAAAAAGACTTTAACATACGGACATTAACATACGGATGATGGACTTTTTCATACTGGACTAACACACACAGTGAAAAACATGATGGACTTTAACATACACACATGATGGACTGACACACACACACTGCCGTGCACTCTACTGCTGTTACGGTGTTACTCTGAACTATGTTGCAATTGTGCACATTTATCTTTACTTACACACATTTTGCATTTTGCACTTTATTCTGTTATATCTCTGCTGCTAATGTTCTACATCACATAATTTTCACTTAGTATCATATACTAAAACTTGCCTCCAGCTTTTTCTTTTAATTACTTGTTTAGATTAGAAACATCTTTATTTATTTATTATAGGCCTGTACCTGCCCTGTTTATTGTACTATTTTGTACTCCGTGTTCTGTTTCAAAGTGATCCGGGAGGAACAACATGTACTTTTATGTTGCTGAAATGACCATAAAACTTCTCTAACTGACTGAATAGTTTTCTTTAAGTATGTTATAATTTGTTTAATATTTTAGTCAAGAAATTTATGCATGCTTAAATACTTTAAAATACAAATCTGTCCAATTTATTAATTTATAACAATTATAATTCATTAAATCAACTGCATCTTAATAAATTTGTAACTGATTGTCACCTACCTGGAATGATTTCTTCCGAAACTGCTGCTCCACCTAGTACATGTCTGCGCTCGAGAACTGCTGTTTTCAGACCTCCTTTCTGCAGATAGGCTGACTGAAAATAATGATCAGGTTTCTCCAATATACCCAAAATTATAATTTATAAGTATCATCTAAGCAATTTAAATGTATAAACTTACAGCAATCAGTCCATTGTGCCCTAAAAAGAAGCGAGAATTGTTGACAAGCTTATTCATTAAACAGGATCCATCCATTACTTATTATCAGAACATTCAAGTTCAAAGTTTTCTGGCTGTACAATGTGCTCTGCTCACAACCTTTCTTCAAACTGAATTACCACATTTTAATCACTACGACAGTGTTGTACAATTAAATGTTTTTATTTCTAAATAAGCTGCACACGGTAGTGTGTGACTGAGAGAAAAAAGCTTAGATATCTAAATAAATTTGAATAATGTACAGTTCAGTGCATGAAGCTCAAGGCTGAATAAATGTATTATAAAGATAGAATTGCAGTATTACCTCCACCGATTACCAATGCATCATACTCTAATTTAAGTCCTGAGCTGTGGCTGGATCTCCACACTGTTCCCACAAATCCATGTACTGCTGATCGAGAGGAGCAGATGTGCAAAGCTGCAGGCACAACCATTGCCACTAAACTGTAAATTCGTAACACTCAACACAGAGATCTTTGGTCACACATAAAGATCAACCCTCTCCCTTCCAAACAACCCTCTCCATGTGTATTCAACCTACTGGAACTGTTGGAAGAGTTTGAACAATTTGAACTTGGAGTGTTTACTGTATACATTTGTTTGACATTTGGTGTATTATACTATTGGAACATTTTAAGTTGATTGATCTGAGGATTTATTTCTTTACTGGATGGAGTTAACTTGCTTAAAGTAACAGATATTATTTTACTTTTGTAATGCTGTTACAGTTTGAGCAGTTGCATTTAAATTTTGTTTTTCAGTTGGAGCAATGAATGGACTCTAAGTAAATAAGGCCACCTTTAGTCATGTGAGCACTAACAGGTTGGGGGGCAGAGCGTTTTCATTTTTTCAGTCTAAATTCATGGCATGTTCTCATTGACATTGATTAAGTGACCTGTTGGTATTTTGTTTTGCTTGTGCTTTTTTATATCTGATGCTTTACTTAAGCTATTATTTTTTTACAAAGTTTACTTAGAGTTTATTTAGAGGTGTCAGTAATGTTGACAACAGCTGTGTATGTATTCAATGTATTTTTATTTTGTCAAGCTCGTGTTTTGTGTGTTTAGTGTGTGTTATTTTTTTACTTTTTTTACTTTTTTTTTTTACCAATTATAACTTTCAGCTTCTCTTGGTTTCAGAGAAAGTTGACCGTACTGAAGGATGTGGTCAGTAACACCGTGCTAAAACTAAACTTGTAGCACGCAATCCTATTAATAGTTCGGGAAAACAGACCTATGAATATCTGCTGAAATATGTTTTTGCTAGTACTTCGATATTTCCGCTAGGTGGCAGAGCATTATCTTTCAACCAAAGCAAAAAATGGCGATTTTACAGTTGTTACGATTTTATGTGTCCAGCAGATGGCGCCAAAGCATCATGTTTATTGCATGACGTCGAATTTTTTAGATAAGATCAACAAATATGAGCCTAAACACCATAGAAAGTCGGGATGCAAGTCCATTCAACTTTGAGTCAATTAAAATAGTAACTAGTGTATTTCTTGCATACATATGTTTGTGTTTCGATAAAGAAATTAACAAATATGTAAACACCAAAACAATTGTTATTGTAACTAACGAGACCTAAAAATTCACATGAATGTGGGTTGCAGGAACTTTTTAAGGCAATGATTGTCTTTACACACACATTTGAAAGTTTATGACATAGTGCATCCTTACAATTTTGATGAGTTTCAGTACATTTTCAAGAGTACTTGCAAAAATGATCTTGACAAAAGAGTCAACTCTAAGAGGCCATAAGTGCTTCTACTGCTTCTACTTCTTGTGCTTAATAGGATAAGATGTAATCAATGGAAGTCATAATGTGAGAGTAGACAGCATTTAAGAGAACCGAATGGCAGCCCCTGAAAACAACAGATTAGTGGTTTGGTTCATGTTGCTCATGTTACAACAGATAATCAGACATTGCAAGCAATGGTTGGTAAGAAGCAAATCAATTAACATTAGGTTCAATTTACATCATGCAAACTGCTGTGAAACAGAATACAATATCCGTTATTTTGCTTATGCTGTGAAAAACAACTCCTAGATTTCCTATTGATTTAGATGCTCCAGGGGAGAGGAATGAAATAGACCCCAATTAACCAGATAGAGTTTCCCCAACACCTTCATCAATGCACAGAGAAGGGACTTCATCCTAGCTTCATTTTTTATAAAAGTATGCATCTGGACAGTATAATCAACATTTATTAGGTTTGTCCAGATAAATTTTGTTCTTGCAAGCAAAAACTAACACTTCATTCTCTTGGTCAGCAGAAATTTAACACCACCATCTAATAGTCCATTTGTAACATCTAAAGTAAAACAACCCTTCGTTTATGTGAAAGTGACCCTTTCAAACAAGATTACTTAGTTTACTACCAAGCAACTCAGATAATTCATGTGACTTTTAGGCTCACTAACTTCATTCAACTTTGCACCTGCTTTGGTCATATGTTATTAAGAAGTTATTAGATCATCACACAAATGCAGAATAAAATTTTATATATTAATTACATTAAATTAAAAATATAAGGCCATTGAAATTTTATAAAAATCCTATTGATATCATTTTAATGTCATGTCTTCCAAAATTGGATTACTAGTAGGAGTTGTCAGTCTGATATTTTGAAATATAATAATATGTGAAAGCATCAGCAAATGCTTCTTTATTCAAGCACATGGTGATCCAATGCACACCTGATTGGGGACAATGACACTTGGATTTCAACAACTTCATTTTAGACCATTTTTATGGTTTTACAGTCACACCTGATCAAACATTTAAATTTCCAACTAGCAAAAGGTGATACTATGAGTTTTCATCCAGATGTTGACAGAGACTATTGTTCCCTACTTTATTTCTTTACAAAATAATTGTTTACTCTTGCATTTCATCTCGACTTGCAGACTAAAAACTCACACAGTGAACTTGCACAGTGCTGTGCAAATACATTTATTATTATATAGTTATAGATATATATTTATTATTTTAGAGTTGCATGATAAATCTATGATTTTATAGCTAATGGTAATTTTACTTTATTAAATACACTTTATTTATTCCATTAGCATCTGATCTTGTTCAAAACAAAATAGACAAACTAAATGTATTTGACCCCATCTGATTTTGTCTGTTTTGCCACACCTAATTTTAGACATTAAAATGTATCAGTTCTTCTCAAAAAGAAAGAACTGCATTTTTGTATGTATTTTTAGATGTTCAACACTTTATCAGTTCAATACGTTGGAAATGGTTACCACTAACAAAAACCTCTCAATTTGTGGATAATGGTTCTCACTGTGATCAGGACTCCGCTGTCTAAAAATGGAGCTAAAAGATTTTTTCCAGACTGGATTACAAAATAAAGAATCACAGCATTCCTTCAATTTCATTTAAAAATTGAAATCAGTGTTTTTAAATAGTGTGTTGTGTGCTTCTAATAACCAAATTCTAAAAGAAAGAACAACCATTCAATCATTTTTTCAATTACTTATTCACAGCATTAAAAGCAGCTGGCAGTGTCATTTTAGGTGGAAATATTAATACAACAACACTTCTATACATAATAAACACATAATACTGCAACATTCTTGTTGTTACACCAACACCCAGTTAATATCAGGCCAGAGGAGATTTGTGTTGTTACTTTTTGATGACATAATGTTCTAGTGTGGACAAACAAGTAAATAGCAACTGCTATTCATTTGTTTGTAGCTGCATTAAAACAAGACATTTGATCTATTATTTAATGACTTTTCTATTAAATTACTTATTAAAAGAGAAATATGTCTATGTACAAGGTGGGTTTACCTAATATACAGCTTAGTTGCATAACAATCCCATATACTGATCCTGCATGTTACATAAGGCATTGAGGCACTTAAATAGAAACATTGGTAAACAGGCTGGTTCTATTTGTTTAACTGTTGCTTGGCAGTTATATGTAGCATTATGTCACGCATCGCATATGCCTTGTACATAGTTTACAAATCTTTAAATTTCAGTGCACGACCTAATTCAGTGCATAGTATTTATAAATATAACACAGGACAGTTTCTCAAACTATTTTATTTTTGCCATGGGAGTGGTTGAAATATTAAACTTAATAGAAATTAATGTTCCTGCTGCAGAAAGAGTTTTTTCCAATTTACATCACAAAGCAAATTTGGCTGTTCCTTGCTTACAGGGTCACCACAGCACATCGTGGTCTGCATCTTCAACTTGGTGCATCTTTTATGTTGAATGCTCTTTCTATTGCAACCCTCCATGTTCATGCAGGCTTTACACTGACATAACAATGCAGTGGCTAGGTATGTGGGTATATATGGGTTAATTTAGTATCTTCAATTCGTCTGGTGGCATGTGTTTGGACTGTGGAAGGTAAACGGAGCACCCAGAGGAAACCCATGCAAACACAGGGAGAATATGCAAGCACTCCTCACTAAGTACTGGTGTTTTAACTCAGAAGTTCATGTTGTGAGCACACTACACCACCATGCTGCCCACCTTACGAAACTTTACAAAAGGCAGCTGTGGCCTGGTGGTTAAAGAACTGGACATCTGATTGGAAATTTGTGTGTTCCGAGAGTCAACAGGTCACGACTGACGTGCCCTTGACCAAGGCACCTAATTTTTAACTGCTCCTCGTAAAGGAGAACTGTAAAAATGTGTGCTCACTGCTGCCCCCTATTGTGTGTTCACTAGTATGTGCAAATGTGTGTGTTTCACTGCACTGATTGGGTTAAATGCAGATAAATAAAAGGACAATGTTGAGCATAGTATTCGAAAACAACTTAATGGAAACTTGGCTGCAGTGGCATAAAAGTGTTTGTATCTAAAAAAGCAGAAATATTTCCAAATACATTTGTTATTTAGCTTGTTAAAAAGTAGTATATTTATTTAATGAATCTTTAAAGCATAGTTGTACTTGTCAAATAAACAAAGTACATTTTTGCCTTGAAATGACTTAACCTAAGTGTGCTTTTCTAGGAAAACCATATAACGGCATCCTAAAGAAATTGAGACTTTTGCGTGAACAACTCATGTGTAGATGAAATTTACTTATATTAATTGAATAATCACTTAAACGTACTCAATGTCTTATGTTTTAAGTAATGTTAAATATGTTTAAAGTGAACTAACTATGTTCTAACCCGGTCGTGAGTTAAGCAAGCGTCATCGTTTTGATTGACTGCGCGTTCGTCGAATCACAGTGCATGAAATCCGGGCACTTCCGGAAGCGGCCTGTACGTCCTGTCATCCCGCGCTGCGCAGTTCCTCACGCGTGGGTCACCGCTTGCCCTTCTGTTTCAGACATGGCGGATCGTGGAGCGTAAACATCTGGGTAGTAGCATATGCAGGCTTAGCTGATAAAGCCTGTGCTTTACCCAGAGGACTAAGCCTGGCTGCTAATGGAAGCTGATGGTTTGGTTAGCAGGAGGCGGATGGGTGCGGAGCCGTCGAGAGGTGACGGCGCGGTGGCTGGAGCCTCGGCGGGTGCAGAGGTGCGATGGCTGGGCGGTCGGATCTGGACTCTCGGATCTCTGTCACCACGAATCGGGTCGGAGTCGGAGCTGAACGCTCATCACGGACTGCAGGAAGTCACCGAGGTGGCGGAACCAGATTATGAAGGTCTGCCACAGGGAGCCTCGACCAGCACATACATGTTAGCCGGAGCTGTGGCAGGGGTCATGGAGCATTGCCTCATGTTCCCCATCGACTGTGTAAAGGTGAGTGAACGAAGTCCTAAAGCTCCATTTATGTACCGATGTACTGAAAACACGGTCATTAGCAGGATCAGGTGAGGTGTTGGTTATATTCACGGTAATGGGACACAACTTAACACTGACCTCTCAATGCAAAGCCAAAATGGACAGTAATCAGCAATCAGAATGACTTATTTTATCAACACATTTTGTCACATTTTAATAACAAAAGTACAAATTTTGAGTACAGTCGGTCACTTTTAACGCGCAACTTTTATAAAACCACCATATGGTCGATAAGTTCTTCGATATAAACATATAAGTGTAAAATATTGCTTAAAATAGCGAGTTAGTTCTCACATGCAGTGCTTCCATATTATCAAACATTAAGCTTTATTTAGTAATTATGTGTAGATGTTGTCAAATGTAATTTTACCCATCAGTCTTGATTTGCATACAAACTGATCCTTACTACGATTATTTTTAATGAATTATTGATATCAAATATCAAAACATTATATTGTTATTTATGACCCGAAATGAAATGCAGTGTATTGAACTGTTAATGTAAGGCTTGCGTCGTACACTGGATATATTTCATTATTATGTAAACCACTGAATCGTGTACATAAAATGTGTAGTTTTGTTCTGATAATCTAATTGTTTTTATTTATTTAGCAGTCTGTCCCGTTTTTAACACTGTACTGCGTTAAATGCTTCCAGTTCAGACTACAGAACGTAGTATAATGTTCTAGTAGTAATGATTAAGTCGATTAGACAATATTTAGTGGGCTGGTATTTTTATCACAGTCACAAAACTATTCCCTAAACTCTCGAACTTTCTATTATCAAGTCATTCAGTGTTGCAAGCCGAACCAAGAATATACTTCATAGCTTTTAGCCTAGTTAGCGTTCAAGCTAAGCTAAGCTAAGCTAAGCTAACTAATAACCACGGTTAATGCCGCTTTGACTGTAATGCTAACAAGCTCCGCTAATAAGACCGGTTCTAGCGCTGGAACTACTGGTCAGTGTAGTTAGGGTTGTTTTTTTTACTAACATGGTGGTCGTGACCTCCTGTTTAACTTATAATGTTGTTAAACATACACTAGTTCTATATGGCACAGTCCAATAACTGCATCGTGTCATTGGCGTTCACATGCAAGGTCACAGTGCTGAGTACATAAGTCAAGGGTTAGTTCCTGGATCTCATCGGTTGTGTGCTAGCACATAGTTATAATCCGTAACCACCAGAATGTATGCAAACGTTTAATGACGAGATTAAAATGCAGATACACTTTTAAAAGCAGAAATATATCTGTTAAGACTGAGTGATTATGTAGTAAAAAAAATATACCATAGTGGTTTATCAGTATTCTGCAGACGCTTTTGGCCAAAGAGACTTTTAAATGCAGCTGCAGCGGTAGATCGAGCGCCAACTAGTCCAGTACCTTAACTACTAAGCTACATGCTCACACTGAGCAACAATATTGATTTGGCATATGTTTTTTACACCGTACTCCTCTCTAGACAAGCATCCCAGCTGTGAGACCAGCACCACCCAATTAACCTGACATCGTGTTTTTGTATTGTTGGAGAAAACAGCAGCATCTGGAGAAAACTCAAGCAGACACTGGGTAAACATGACAAAAACAGTGACCTGTTGCTCTGTGCAGATATGCCAAACGACTGTGAAAACATAAGCTATGGTCAAACATTTTATTTTTGTAAAAACATGCCATGTTTAAGCTAAAACAAGATTGGGTGGCGCATAATTTCCTGCGTCATAGATGGCAACAAGGTTCCAATGATTCTGAGACATAAATGGAAATTGTGAGGAGACATGCACTGCCATTAGTTATTTCTTTTTTTTTTCAATGTAGTTATTTTAGCTAGCAATCCCATATTTTTGCCATTGTGTTCAACTCAGTATCTAAACCATTTATTTTTAAGTGGTAGAAGAGGTATAGCGTGTGAGCAGAAGTGCTTCTGGCAATGGCAGAATGTCCTCAAAGGGCTTGAAAGATATTGTACGTGTTCATTGTCATTCACAGCTGTGGCTCTTTGTGTTTGAAAGGGTGTATTTTTTGCAGAATGCACTGGACAAAAGATTTGCACCAATTGTTCACTATAACTATTTTTTTAACACATTTTCTGATACCGATATGGTGATTTATGCAATAAAAGGTTACCAGTGCTGGACTAGTTTACATCAAGCACTGACACTTTGCAGAGCCCAGTCACAGAAAGACAGCAAATATTCAGAAACCACTTTTATTTGCAGTGCAGTCAGGGTTGTTATTCAAGGTTCACACTAATCTCATTGCTCATTTTCCTGCACATTGACCTTTTGCTTCTAAGTAGGGGCCCATTTAAACCGGGAACAGAACACTAAGTACTTTGTTAGATAAGTTACTAGATACTTAACCAAGTTGTGGTGCTACTTTGCAGCGTGACTTAACTGTAATATTTAAAAATACAGTATGGCTGTACGGTATTTTCAGCATGTTTGTATTGGGATGGAGCTATTGATTTATTTTTAGGATTCGAGATTCACTTGGTTATTCCAGCAGTTTCTCAAGTAATCTTTTGAATAGTTCTACTTTTATAAAAAGCAAAAATGAAAGTGGAGGCTTGACAACTGCACGTTTGTGATCCAGTATAGTTAAAAAATCTTAACTGCATAGATCACACATAAATGAAATTCACATTACTAATAGTCAATATGAAAATAAGGCATATGTAATAATAAACAACGATGCATAACTATCATTAATCTGGCAACTGCTCATACATTACACTAATGTTTAATGTTCTGTTTGGAGGCTTTGTGGCATTTGGAGAAAGCAAAAAAAAAAAAACTTTTAAAATTGTATTTTCTAGAGGAGGTATTTTTTATGTATGTGGTGGCCTAGTTCTCAAAACGGTTGTAATGAAAAGCAAGCATACCAACATCATGCTCTGGTACTGTGGCTATTGTACAATGTTAATAATGTTAAATCCTAAATTATTAATTTCTGTCAGTTTCATTGTGGCACCTGTATTCCATGCATAAACATATATGATGTTCATTCTCTTGTCATTAATTAGTCTATTGCATTCATTTATGGCTTTGTTTGAAATTGTAGCAAGCGTGTACAAATATGCAGTATACATGTATTCAACTGTATGTAAAAACTACTAAGTACTTTTTCTGTACTTAGTTTAAGCCCTTGGTTTCATGTCACTTGGCCACATGTTGTTGCTCAGCTCAGATATGCAGACAAAATGTGAAAATCTCTTCAGTGACGTGTTGTGTGTGTGTGTGTGTGGGGGGGGGTTTATTATGCAGCAGCACAACTTAATCCTGGAACTAAATTTTCCTGTCCATTTTATCCCAACTATCTTACCTCAACACCTTGAATCTATATTGCCCCAGTCATCTAGTCTGCAGAGCTTGCCTTAGAAATGATGTTCTGTAGATTCTGTTATATCCTGCCCAGGCCTTGGGCATATGAGATGGGTATTTGTCTTTACAGGCCCAGATTTCGAAAGTCGAATATTGTTACATGTGTAATATTTTAACTGGATAAAATTCAAGTTAAAAAAAACTGAATCAAATTCAAGCTTTTCTTGTTATAAAGCAAAAACCATGTCAAGAAGCCATGTGAGTTGTTTTGTTTAGTTTTCTTTTCATAATTTTATTTGTTTATTATGTATTACAAATGTACACAAGGAGCATAAAACGTGTACTTTAAAACGTGTACTCTAACTCTAAATTAGTAATCAAAAAGTTAATGTTTTAAACTTTTCATTACCAAGTTACCACTGAGCAATGCTCTAAACTCTCAATTGCTTGTATTCCGTCACAATCCAAAGTCACTTTGGATCATATTGTCCTATAATTGTCGTAAACAAAGATGTAAAGCTTCCAGGTTGTGGTGGTGTTACTGTTTTATTTATTTTTTCCTCTATCCGATTCTTCTCTCTCATTTTGCAGACCCGCATGCAAAGTCTGCAGCCTGCTCCAGCTGCACGCTACCGTAATGTGATGGATGCTCTGCGACGCATCGTGAGGACTGAAGGCATCTTGAGGCCCATCAGAGGCCTAAATGCCACTGCAATTGGGGCAGGGCCAGCTCATGCACTTTACTTTGCATGCTATGAAAAGCTTAAAAAATCCATTGGTGATGTCATCTACCCAGGAGCAAACAGTCACTTGGCAAACGGTATATCTCACCCTTGCAAGCCAAATCCAACTAGAACTAGCTAGTTTTGTCAACCTAGAGCTGTAGCTGCAGACCTGAATATGAATTATTTTTAAAAAGTTTATTGTTTAGAGACACATTTTCTCTTTATGCCAATGTTTAATTTCATTTTAAATCTGTTTTTAACCTAAGTTATGCCAATCGGTTTCATAAAATATTAGCATTTTATTTCATAGTTCAGGATTGTAGTGTGATATCATAGATTTTATTTGAAAGGTTAATCAAGCACCTTGTTTTGACGGTAAATAAAAAAGATACTTGTTTCAATAAAATATTAAGCTAGTAAATAATTTTAACTAGTTCATCCAAATTTATATTTAATACTGGTGTACTACTGCTATTTATATTTAATACAGGTTGAATACTGCTTTTTCTAACCTATTCTATTAATCACGATCTTTAAGGCAACTTTAGACAACTGGATCCAAATAATCATTTTACAACAAGTCACACAGAATTTCTATAGTAGAACATTTCAGCCCATGTTGCTGAGCCCCAGGTTTGGTGTTAAATGTTTGTCTCATAGTAGCAAAGGGTTTACTGAGCTCTCATCGTAACTTTGATTGCACAGTAACTGATATTTGCTACAGTTTTGTCTTTCTATTTTCTCTTTTTCTTTATAATTAGGTTATTGGCTGAAATGCTCGTCAGCTTATGTTGTCCTACTGCATCGAAGGGGGGAAAATTAATTTGATCATTTCGTTGGAAGACTATGCTTTAGGTCAATTAACTTAATTAATAACATTTATTTAATACCACCCCTCAATTTTATTATTGTACTTATCTAGTTACATTTTGTCATTAAAATAAGTATTGTTGTAAGGGTCACGTGATTGGGGTGATGGTGGTAGTGGATGCAGTATATGCATAAAAAATGCAGATTTTTTTGCCTGCAATATATATTACAAGTCAATAGTCCAACATGTCATAATATTTATAAACTTGTGAATTAAGAAGGGTGGTGGCATTCAGAAGGGCTTCATGAGTATAAGAAATTACGTATTTGTACTTTGATAAAAGTGAGTTAACACTACTGATGTTTTATTATCACTCTGCAAACTTTACATGTGACACGGGTCATTTATGCTTTTATTTCACTATGAAAACCTCTTTATGTAGTAAACAAAACAATACCAACTTAAATGTCATTTGCTGTTTAAAATGACTTTTCATGCAAATCATTTGTAACCATCGGATGTTCTCATTGTACTTCATTTGTTGGATGGAATTTAATTTGCTTTGTACTGAACCAAAAATACGGCATAATGGTTTAATATATCCCACGATGTGGTTTTTGCATATGCATGTTGTGATAACTATGATCACATTATATATCATTCAGTGGACTTGTTATTTAGCAGTAAATGTTTCATGCTGTGTTCTGTAATAGCAATACATGAGCATGAAGGAATACAATTGGTTAACACGTTTGTGTTCTGTCTTTCAATTACCTCCTTAATGCTCAGTCTTAAAGGTTTATTTTACAGGGACTGCCGGCTGCGTCGCAACACTGCTTCATGATGCTGCAATGAACCCAGCAGAAGGTGAGACATTTCAGCTTGCTTAGTGTGCCTAAATAAATGTGTGCTAAATTACAAGCTATATTTTTAGACTTTATTCAATTTTATTTATGTTTTGGAGATGTTTGATTTTTTTTTATTTTAGCCAGTAATATTTTAAATGTTAATTGTACTAGTTAACATTAGTAATATGAAATCCAACTTAACCAGTTTAAGTTTTTCTTGTGACTACTGTGAATGGACACTTTGGTTATGTACAAGGCAGTTGTTTTTAAGTTTCAACTCGGTGTATAGATAATGTTAAATAAACAATATTGTGACCACTGCGAGATGTAACTGCATGATAATGTTTTCATCATGTAAGACTTAATGGTAAACAATATTAGAAAAATATTAAGCTATAAGAATTTCAAGTCTTTTTTGATGTTATATGTACGTAATACATTCTGCAAATACAACAGTCCTGTTGGTTTTTTTTGTGTAACCACATGATAAATTTAATATTGAGCTTTATTGCTGTTAGCAGTTGTTGGGATGTGAACCCAGCCATTGGGAACACACATTGATAAAGCTTTGGAGCCAGTCCAAATGCAAGATTAAGTGTGTAAACCTATTCGATTGGTCTGCATCGCCAACCCTTAATGAGGGCAGCTGAAATTATTTTTACTTTACAATACAATGCAAATTTAAATATATTTCTATATAGGCGTTTGTGGGTGTTTTACCTTAAGTGTTTGTGGTAACTCTGGAATAATTTAGTCAAATCAGAGGATTATGTGTGTCATGTTGTATAACAACAGATTCTTTCCTACGTAAATGTAATCAGATATGACCTGTACACATGGTCAGACCAAATTAGACCAACGGCTGACGTTGGCGAGGCTATGTAGTAATGCTACATTAAAATAGTTTTGTTTGTTTTTTTTGGGGGGGACGGGTTTGTTTAGCAATTATTAAAATTATTAAAGTTTAAATATTGAAATTATGATTATATATAAGTTATTCTCTTCTAGAGAATGCTGTCGTGCCCTTCCAGTTTATTAGCTGCTAGCTAATAGCTACTCACTACTGATTTTGTGAGAATTTTACTTCCTAGCTAACTCTCACTAAACTAGAACATTTATATAACTTTGATTATATTTTAATACTTATTACTTTGTCTGAAATGTGTATGTGTAACATATTAATTCTACCTTAAAATAAATGGGTAGAATAAAATTTGACGTTTTCATAAAACATTTCCACGGCCAAATTTGAACACTGATTAAATGTATTTAAAATATTCGAAGTTTCCTAAATCTTAAATGGAATTTAGATAATGTTCGTTAAACAATTTCGTAACTTGAGAGTGCAAGAAAAGCATTGGACAAAATAGCATTCCAACACAACGGAATTGGAACAGTTTAGGAAAGGTTAGGTAGGGTTTTGCTGGTTTGCTGCTACTAAAATCTTTTAAGATCACATAAGGCATCTATATTCGATAACACTGTATTGTATATTAATTTTTTTTTAGCTGACATGAGCAACATGTTTAACTAATCTTGGTTGCTTCTCAGATTACGCATGGTGTGCTTTTCAGGGACATAATACTAATACTATTGGAATGACGCTGTTGCGACGTATATTATTACGGTTCAGCTTGAGGGGGGAGGGATGTTTTTAAAATCCGTAATGTTTTTTTTTCTCGGTATACAGTACGTGATTTATTAAACAAATATCTCATTCGTAAATGCCTAGATACTGTGGATGTTAAACTTTTCAAACCAGTAGGTGTCAGCATACACTGTGTAATTCAGTACGCTGACAGTTTAACCACAGAACAGCCTGGTTAGAAAGGCTTTTCCTAAGGGAGAAGATTTGCCCTTGCTGTAATTAGCAGCTGTAGCGAGATGCTTCCTCCGATTTGGAATTGCAATGAACTTGGCAGCAACTTGCATCTGTTGGCATTGCCATTATAAGCTTTCATGTCCAGGTGGCAGTCTGAGGTTTGCTGTACACACCTGCTTTACTGCCTTGAATCACACATGCTGCTTTAGCTCTTCTGTTCCCAGTAGACTGCTTCGAATTTGTGCTGAAAGGCAACTTTATTTGATCTGGTCATATCCGGATAGATCCGGACACTGTTTAATGAGCATACGCTCCCCTTTGATGCCAATACTGTATTTCAGACGTGACCTTTATGTTTTGACTGAGAGTTAGTAAGTTGTGCTGACAACATTCACATCTTTTAATATTTTCTCTTCCCTGTGTGTCCTCTCTGGTGTCTCCATCCTGCAGTGGTGAAGCAGAGGATGCAAATGTTCAATTCGCCTTACCGAGGTGTGCTGGAGTGCATGCGCTGCATTTGGCGGAGCGAAGGTGCTGGGGCTTTTTACCGCAGCTACACAACACAGCTTACAATGAACGTGCCATTTCAGGCACTGCACTTCATGACCTATGAGTACCTACAGGAGCTGCTCAACCCCCACAGACTGTATAACCCCTCGTCACATATGATCTCTGGAGCCTTGGCTGGGGCAGTGGCCGCCGCAGCTACCACGCCCCTCGATGTCTGTAAGACGCTGCTAAACACGCAAGAGACACTTGCGTTGCACTCGGTTACCTCCAGCAGAGG
The DNA here is from genome assembly GCA_028565875.1 of Hoplisoma paleatum. Lineage (NCBI taxonomy): Eukaryota > Metazoa > Chordata > Actinopteri > Siluriformes > Callichthyidae > Hoplisoma > Hoplisoma paleatum. Next base: position 17,512 of record JAOTRQ010013964.1, read on the forward strand.
GCACATTACAGGTCTGGCCCACGCCTTTAGGACAGTGTACAGGCTTGGTGGCATACCTGCGTACTTCAAAGGCGTGCAGGCCCGAGTCATCTATCAGGTGCCCTCTACTGCCATCAGCTGGTCTGTCTATGAGTTCTTCAAATACATCATCACCAAGCACAGGATGGAGCGATTGAGGTTACAGAGGGATGGAGAGAAGTAGTCACGTTTGTCTGGCTCCTTCAGAAGCTCTTCAGGCATTGACTTCTCTCACTTGCAGTCTTGTGCTTGCTCTGTCAACAACCATCCACGCTGCAAAGCGATCTGAGAGATGTAGCCGCTCACACGCACAGTCGTTTAACCTCGTCCTGGACTTTTCTTTTCCATGCGATCTCCAGCAACACTGCAACCCACTCAGGATTTTTTCTGAATTGGGACATTTCAACATTTATTAAAATGTATACGCACACAGACATTGCACTTGCCTTGCAAACACCAAATGTGTTTATTTGAAGTCCCACCAGAGGGCATTAGAAAAAAGTGGCTTATTAAAGTTGAGTAAAACTCTGAAGAATGGAAATTGAGCTTT
>JAOTRQ010014178.1:0-18073 GCA_028565875.1 Hoplisoma paleatum
CTACCTACCTACCTACCTACCTACCTACCTACCTACCTACCTACCTACCTACCTACCTACCTACCTACCTATCTAATCCATCCATCCTTTCTAGTATAATTGCATGGAAATTATACTCAAAAAACAGACACTGCATATCTACTGACAAAAACCATCAATGCAGTAAAAGATGATGGTGAGAGGGGATAATAGTTATCAGCAGAAACTAGAAGCCCGATCAGGAATGATGGCTGGCTGGATGAATGCAAATAAATACATGGATTTCCTTGAAGAACCTCATACTGACTGTTGAAATCACATTTCAGGAGCTCGACCAATACAAGGACAGGCTTTAGGGCAAGTTTTTGAATGTCCTGAGCTTAAACAAAGCCGAGACCTAAATCCCACGATTGATCCATAATGAAATTTTAGTTCACCTAAGCCTGGCATCCAGTCTGAAACAGTCATAAAGAATGAGATAATCTGCCCAAATCCAGTTGTACAAAGCATGTATTGACTTATCCAAGATGCAGCAATAATTGCTGCAAAATTGCTTCAAACTGAGGAATGAATAAAAGATCGGAATGCTTTAGTGACTACGAGATTTAACTTGTATTTTGGATTTGGTCATGACAGCCCTATTGATTTAGCATGTTTTTTACACGGAATGACCTTCCTGTCACAACCAGTGACAGTGCAATTGTTCCTGCATGCTAGAGGTTATGAAGGTTAATGTATTAAATTAATCTGCATGTTGTTGGACTGTGGGGTGCACCCAGGGAGCAGAAACAGGGCGCACATGCAACAACAATGCAGAATGGAGCCGGACCAATCCAAACTGGGATCAAACCAGAGACTGAAAAATTTCATGAATGTTACTTAAATTTATATGAAGCATAAATAAACCTCCTCTTTCATTACATAGGCAAAATGATGTATGTTTAGTGCGCGTAGTGTACACCGTAGTGTACAACATCTGATACATATAAATTATTGTATTTTATCTCTAGTAAAACTGTCAGGACAACAGCCACTGAGAAATGTGTTCTTTATATAACTACATCTCTGGAAACAGTGGAAAAGATATAAACACTTGTACACACATTGAGTAGCTATAAGCATTATGAACTCTTGACTTTAATAGAGTATGCAGCAAATCCCCATCCTCTACGATCCCTCTCTCAACCTTGTATTAGTTAGACTACAAAACACAACACCACAACAGCTTCGGGGTAGAATCTAAAGGGATCGTACAGCACTCTCAACCAACCAAAACATCCAGAATTGATTCTGTCTTTACTTTGTCTGCAACAGAACAAAAGAAACAGACTGTGACGGGAAAAATGGATTGTTTATTTGTATCCGGGGGTGGCGCAGTGGCTAAGTGGTTAGCAAGTCCCAAGTTCAATTCCCGGGTAGACCAAGAGCTTTTTGTGCAGAGTTTGAATGAGTCTCGTTTACTAGATTATTAAAGTAAAGAAATTGCCATTTTGTCTTCTTTAGAATCCATGTGTAGTGTGCACAATACGCTAAGGCAGAGACAAACGAAAGTCCAGTATGTAGAGTTGTGTTGTGTTACCACTACACCCACACTTTACAGCTGATTGTTTTGATAATGTAGGATATTATTAGGATTATACTGTGGGAGGGATCTGTACCTTTTGTTCGTGGTAAATCAGCAGATCAGCCTTCTGTAAGTACTTTAGATTTATGTGTTTCTATCATTGTTCAGCAAGTATTAGCTTTTTCATCCATTTTGAAATGCAGCCGATCTAGTAATTTTGGAGCTTTTTGTGTTCTTTCTAGTGTTAAGTTATGTGTGTTCAAAGTCTCTGTTATCTGTTATATTTCACATTTATTAAATGATATTAAAATGTAAAGATGGGCATGGTGGGACGTGACCAGCAACAGCTTATTAGCAATGAAATTGTTCAGCTACTTCGATTATTGGTTCGGTGGTGTGCGAAAGACTGACAACTTGTTCACACCCATTAGACCGAGTGACAAGTATTACTGTCATTCTGTCACAGTCCAGGAATCAACCAAGATTAACATATGATTGATTAAAAGGCTGCAGTGCAATCCATTCATGCATATTGATGATCAAGGTCGTCAGTCTTGCAGAGTGCGCACCCCCCCCCCCCCCCCCCCCCCCCCCCACACACACACACACACATTTTGTCTGATAGGAAAATACTAAAAACTTTTAGTACTACTTTACATTAACCAGTGTGTTTCAGTGAGAGGTAAACATTACATTACCCCATTAATTACCAGATAACTTTGAACTTTAAATGTTTATAGATTGGAAAAATGAAGGGAAAATCATATGTAGACACATTTACACACACTAGGGGGCAGAAGTGAGCACACATGCCTGGCACGGTAAGCAGCCATGTCCTTGGCGCTCGGGGAGTAGTTAAGTTTGTTCAAGGACACTTCAGTAATTACCTGTCGATTTTTGGAATCAAACCGGCAACCTTCTGATTACAAGCCAAGTTCTCTAACCGCCATCACTGTCATTAACTATTTCTGTTATTAATATTTACTATTATTTATTATTTACTTAACTATTATTAGTATTTATTATATTTAGGGACATTTACTTTCTACAGTAAAATAAAAGGTTTGGGGTTAAATGTTTTACCAAAGTTTATGCATTGTGTGTGTGCATGTGTGTGTGTGTGAGACAGAGAAAGAGTCAAAACTAGCATGTCCTTCTACACCAATAAAAGTTTTTTAGGATGGGGAAAACATCTGTGCCAAACAGTCTAGCTCCTGTTCAGGGATTTATTTAGTCCACCACGCTGATAAAAAAAAGGAAAAAAAGAAAAGAAAAACGAGACAAGGTTTTGTCTGTGAGGAGAAAATCAGGTCGCAGAACTTCACCCCCTGTTGCTGGAACGATTGATACAGCGGGTGAATGTTGCTTCACTGTCAGCCTGTTTTACTTGGCAAACATTTTCTTCTCTGTGAATCAGTCTTGTTCAAAATGAATCCATCTCTTTGCTAGGAAGAAGAAGATATTAGTTGACTCCTGCCCACCACCTATGCGCACTTTAAAAATAACAACTTCTGAGGCCTCCCTGGATGTATTTTCTGATTTATGATTTTGCGAGGCCTTTTTGCCACAGTATGACCCTTTGATTCGTCTCAGCTGGATGCCTACCCGGCCAAAACCAAAGTTGTTGAGAATATTTTACTTGACACAAACCGTGCAAGTAATACACACCATGCATGTAATACAAATTTAGTGAATGACTATTAGTCAAACCTTTTTGTCCAACCACAGATTCTCCAGGTTTCTAAATAGGATCACATTAATGCTTTTTTACTTTTACACAAATTGAGTTCATTTAGATGAATATGATTGTTAAAGAACTCACTGATTAATGGGTGTGTATACTTATGACTTCTGGCAACATATCATTCAGTTACTAATTACTTTAGTGTTTTCTAGACACTCTGGTGTTTAGACTGGCACTGAACCAAACCAAGGTCACGAATCTGCCCACTGGGAATGGACAATGAGTCTATGGGATCACTTCTTCTTTTCTAAAGAAGCCATATGTTTGCTGTTTATTGCAGTTGTGGCTCACTGACTACAGTATAGTGCACTGGCTTATTTATCGGAAGGCACTGAGTTTAAGGCTCTTGTGCAACACAGGAATATAAAAACATTCCAATTGGAAAGTAATGCATTTTTACGACAGTTTATAACACATCTTGAACAAATTCTCCAAATTTCACAAGGATTATGGAAAGTATTAAGCATAATTTAACAAATGTGTTACATTTAAATGCATATAATTTGCTGGCTGGCTGGCTGGAGGACACCAGAAAGGAAGTTCGATTGCAGAATGATCTATTATTTGTGAAACTCATATATTACATAGATTCATTAAAACAGAGTGATTTTATTTCAATTGTTTATTTATGTTAATGTTGATGAATATGGTTTACAGCCCATGAAAACCCCAAAGTCATAATCCTTAAAATAACTATATAAAACCAATTTATTTGCAATTCAGAAATGTTGGCCTATTGAAAGGTGTGTACAGTGAAGCTTTTGCACAAACTTCACACTAGACCCCAAGCAGCTTGGATTGTGAGGAACAAGGAGTGAGGCTTGGATATTGGCCCCTATAACATAGACACTGGCCCCAGCCTGGCCCCTCTAATTTTAATGGTCTAGACTCACCACTGAGATACAGACTTTGTCGTTTTAATTTCAACAGCATTCTTTTTCTGGGCAAATTTAACAAGCAGGTTTCCCATGTACTCTTCCTTAGAAAGATCAAGTACAATGCTCGGCCTAAGAATGTCCTTTCCTAGCATGTCCGATCCCTCAATATCTTTGTTGTCTCATACTCATTGACATGAGAGTTTGTGGGAAATCATTCAGGAACCTGCATGCAGCATTCTGATCTGCGTCATTATTGTAAATTGGATACAAACTTCTTACGCAGCCTTGACTGGTTCTGTTAACCTCAGGAGAGTCTTCATACTTGTAAACGTATTCGTTGATTTAAAACATAGTATCATTTGTAAAAGATTAAGCTAAATATAGGAGTGTTGGGTGGAGGAAACAATGTGAGGAAACCTGCAAGAAACAAATGATTGGTGGCCTTGATTTGATGGTTAGAGAACTGAAGAAGTAAGTAACCTGTGAGGAGTCCCTATTTACACACACTAGTGAGCACACATTAGGAGGCAGCAGTGAGCACATCTGCCCTGCACAGTAGACAGCTCTAGCCAAAGCACCTGGGGAGCCTTGCTTAGTGATTTGGTGCCTTGCTCAAGGGCACTTGCACAGGGCTCAATCATGACCTGTTGACTCTCAGAATCAAACCGCCATGCTTCCGATCACAAGTCCAGTTCTCAAACCACTGGGTCACGTATCAGCAACAACTTACAACACATGCTAGTGAATCTCCATCAGAAACCTGTCTAGTGTATTTGTGTGTTATTTATTATGTTAGGATGTGTCTTATGTATGTATAATATCAAGTCTTAATAATCTGATCACAAACAAAAGAAAACAAATAATAATACTTCCATTACTACCTTCCAGCAATTGTATATTTTAAATTGTTCTCACGTTATGTGCTACTCTATCTTGACCCACTACAGAAGAAACGCTGAGCGAAACCTGAGAACTGAGGTTTGATATGGCAAAACCAAACTGAGATAAACAGAGCGTGAGAAGAAGCAAGAGAGTGAGTGAGAAGAAACTGATCTCATAGAATAACGTCATCAAAATAGCATAAACCACAGGTGTACATGGGTGTGTTTTTTTCTGTCCAGTGAGTAGGTTTTAATGTTATATTGCACAAAGTGTGTGTCGTGAGGTGTTGTTTGTTATGTATGTATTCCAAAACAGACCCCCCCCCTTAAATAAAAGAGTTAGTACTGTTGTCTGGTGATTATCTAGTGAAACTGGATGGCTTCTGGTGTAACACTGTACTGATTGTTTGTTTTATCTACATTTACTCAGAGTGGACACGAACGTAACACCTAAATGAGACTTTTACACTTCAGTGCAGAATGCTAACTTGTCTGCATGTATATACCCACGCAGATGAATAATGCGACCTTTATTGGAGTTCTTCAGCTATACTTTGGAATCCAGTAATCTTCAGTTAGAGGTGCATTTCTATTCTGCGAGCAGGTAAATGCTAGATGTAAACTCAAACACACAAAAACAGATGCATCAGTCCTATTACTCTATATTTAGACAAGTTGGGAGCGTATTGTTCTTGTACTGAAAGATTATCAGTATTGAAACATTTGAAACTAAGTAAGACAACGTCTCCTGGGTTGGTTGGAACATTGACCAGCGGTCACTTGTGGACTACAGACATTATAGTAAGCTAAATATTTCAAGCATTACAGCAACAAACTACAAAAAGATATACATTGGATAGAATGTAGGTAGAATGTTAACTGAACTGCAATTCAATTGCAGCAGTTTTATTAAAAATAATAAAAATATAAAAATAACTTTGAATTTTTTTTAAAGCTTATTTTTTATTTAAAAATACAAATTACACATTGGAAAATATTTCTTTACATTTACATCATTTAGCAGACACTTCTATCCAAAGCAACTTACAATGTAGTAGTGATGTAGTGGTTTTAAACTACTGAAGTGGTGAGTTTTTTGTTAACCACCATCTGTTTGCTAGTCCAGTACGCTAACCACTGAATCCAACCACAAAATCAAAAAGATAACCTAATTGACTTCATCTTGAATGGTCACATTTAACCCAACAACAAAACGGATCCATCATCAATTACAACAAAAAGTTAGAATAGGTCTATGGACTCTATAAAACATGTCCATGAATTATACATGTGCATAAAGAGATGGTACTAGCTTTAATCACTCCAGATTCAATATCATATATATTATTATATTGCAATTTCATCAAAAAGTTAATTTAATTCAGTAATGCAATACAAAAAGTCAAACACATATCTTACATGGATTTATTACAGTGTGATCTATTTTAAGGGTTTAACAGAAATAATGTTGACAATGAAAAGCCATTATTAGCCATAATAGCCATAGCTATTATCTCAGAAAACAAAGTTTAATTAACACAAAACACCTGCAAAGGCTTCAGAAGCGTTTAAAATGGTCCTTTAGTCGGTTCATTGAGCTACACAATCATGGGGAAGACTGCTGACTTGACAGATGTCCAGAAGGCAGTCATTAATGATTCCACTAGGAGGTGAAGCCACAAAAGGTTATTGCTAAAGAAGCTGGCTATTTTTTATTGATAGAACGTTGAGTAGAAAAGAAAATGTGGTAGAAAATCATGCACAAGCACTATTTATGATATCCAAAGCTCTTGAGGTGCACCTGATGTATTTTTCGAACGCACTGTTTAGAACTTTATGCTAATAAACGGTTGCTGGTTAATAAATGTGAAAGATTTGAATGCAAATCAGGTAGTTATTACATCACAATACCATGGAAGTCAAAACGGTTCATTCTTGCTGACACCAAAATATTTTTTAATAATTTACAAAAACAAATTGATTAATTTATTTAACTTTGGTGTGTTTATAGGAGCAGTAGCGACCCATATGGAAATAGAAAAACATACTAATATGTGTGAATTTAGCATTATATGTCGTCTTTAAGACTTTTTTTAAACTCACTATCTTGTCTATGTTTTCTGTTCTTCCATAAGACTGTGTATTCATTCTGAGAATAGGCAAAACGGTTCAAGAAAACCAGACATTTTCCCTCTGCAATACAATCTACATCAGATAATACAGATACCAGACTGTGATAAAAGACGTCTCTCAGACAGACAACTACCTTTTCAAACATCTTTTCCACATCTCTGACTACTGCGGTGCGTAGGTGTATTTTCGAATTTATCATTCTTTTATAGCCTCAGGCTGAGTATTTAATTCCTGGGTTACAATGGTGTTGAAATGTCATGGGAATCCCCACTCTAGACGGTATTACCTAAAGGCATTAGCTAGAAGAAGGAGGGGAGGATCAGTCAGGGTGTGGAGCAAAGAACAAATAACAGTAATAACTACAAATAAGTAAACCGGTCTGGTTGTAAGTTTGCATCTTTGGCCTTTACAGACTAAAATGTATCTTGATTCTTTGATTCAATATCAAGCAAAACCCTTCCAATCTTTCTTTGAGGTGCATCAATATTTCATTGATTGTATCACACATTTGTTGACAAACCGCTCATCCAAGACTTTCCTGGATTCGGCTTTTGTACCAAACTATGATTTCGATCACCTGATGATCACCTGACGATCACTTATGATGAAATCACATTGTCACTAACTTTTGGAGTGCAAGACTAGAGGTATTGGACTGACCGCAAATCAAGATTTTTTAAATACTGTCCCAGATTGAACATAAAAGTGGCTTTCTTTTAAAAAATATTGAACTAATACACTTGTAATAACATATGTTGTTTCAAATATTATTTTTGTATTTTATTTTATTTTGGGAAATTTTTTAACACACTAAGGGCAGCAGAAATCACACATTCCTGGCGTGCTAGGCGGCCGCAGCCACAACATCTGGGTAGCAGTTAGAGACCTTGATCATTGAAATATCTGTCACAGCTTGGTGACTTTCGGAATTGAACTTGCAAACTACCTGGTGACGCTTTTCATTACATTTTCTTACGTCAACACTACTTCAGAAGAATGAATGAATGAATGAAGGTACGAAATGTTTTACTGATAGTGGCACAGTCAATAGAAAAGATGCTCCACTGCAACATGAACCTTGAGTATTGGGTTTGATCTTTGCATTCTGCTGAATTCTGTGAAGCACATTGAGATGCACATTTTGTGCTATGTGGGTTTCCTCTTCTCTTGGTATTCTGGTTTTACTTACATCCCAAAAGTCGATTACAAATCACTAAGTATACTTAATTGCTTCTTGTTCTAAATGACTAAGTAAATAGGTGTGTGTGTGTGTGTGTGTGTGTGTGTGTGTGTGTGTGTGTGTGTGTGTGTGTGAGCAAGACCACATGTTGGAAGGTTTCTCTTTGCAGAATGTTCTGTATCAGAATAAGCTCAGAACCTATAGCATGATTCAAATAAATATGTATTTAAAAGTGAATGAAAATGTATGAATATGATACGAGGAATTAAAACATCATGGTAATACCAATAGTCTGTGTTGTTTTCCATAATTGTGTGTTATTTGTTATTTACACATGGGGCAGCTGTGACCCGGTGGTTAGAGATCTGGCATTGTGATTGGAAGATTGCTGGCATGATTCCGAGAGTCAACAGGTCATTATGGAAGTGCTGTTGTACCCATAACTGCTCCCTGGGTGTCGTACTAGGGCTACCCATCATGCTGGCCATTATGTGCTCACTGCTGCCCTCTAGTGTCTGTTCACTAGTGTGTGTGTGTAAATGTGTGTTTCACTGCACGGATTGGGTAAATGCAGAGGAATAATTCCTATGTGTGTAAAAGCACAGTGTTTTTTAGTCTTCTAAATTCTAAAGTTTTTTTTTTTTGCCTAGGGGAACTTATATACCATTCAGAGGGGCTTACACTTCAAAGAGCTCAGTTCACATACACAAGTCCAGATGGCTGCATACAAACAGAAAATTTCAGACAGCCCTTTTCTCTCATAAGAAAAGACATTTCTTTCCTAAACTGTCTCTCTTTTGTTTGTTTTATCATGTTGTTAATTCATTTTGATTTTAGATTTAATCTTTCACCAAATTTTAAAAAGACCTTTTCTTTAATCTTTCACCACAGCAATGCACAATTAATCCAGTTCCTCTTTGTAGGGTCACTTGCATGGCCGCTACATTTACATTTTCAGCATTTAGCAAACAGCTTTATACAAAACAACTTACACTAACTATGTGAGCAATTGAGGTTTAAGGGCCATACTCTAGGGCCCAACAGCAGCAACCTAGCATTGGTGAAGTTTGACCTGACATCCTTCTAAATACTAGCCCTTTACACTGACCATTAGGCGACAGATGCCCCCCCTCCCCCACTGTGCTGACGAAGGGATCCATTTCCAATGTGTACAGCTGGGTAAATTGGACAGTACTAGCTTGGTGAGTACAGCTTTGGTTTGAATCCCAGCTTTACCAAACTTGAGCTTGCGTCAAAACAGAATATATTTCAAAAGTTTCAAACATTCATTCCAGCATTGTAGGCCTAATACAGAGAGAAGTCAAGGCCGTACATCTTAATAATTTACTCAACCTCATTGTTGGAAGTAACAATACTGTACTAGTACTTGTCTTTTTTCTACTTCTAAATATTTATTTATTATCTAAATGAATTTGCACAGACCAAACATTTAACTTTTGGGCCACTGCTGGGTCCTTGAGCAAGACCCTTAACCCTGTCTGCTCCAGGGGCGCTGTACGTTGGCTGACCCTGCCCTCTGACCCCAATTTCCAGACAAGTTGGGATATGCGAAGAGAAACATTTCGTTGTACTGTACATCTGTATATGTGTAATGACAAATAAAATTTGAATTTGAGTTTGAACTTTTATTCGCATTTTTCATACAGTACCAATTTTTTTTCTTATTTCAGGTTGTATAATGGTGTTCCAAGTCATAGATCAGCCTGTGTCTGATGGTCTCTACTACTGATACTGGTTAGTGTGGAAGGATTGCAAGCCTATTATGGTCATTTGGAGTGTAAACAGGCCTGTGTTCAATAAACAAGTCTGTTAGTGTGAGAGATTATTTCTTTTTTTATTTTTCAAAAAACTCTTTTTGCTGTTTTAGAACAGGAACTGAATGTCCTTGTGATTCTTTTTAAAACTTGCAGATTGCTTCTCTTGACCACTTTTCTCCCCCCCCCCCCCATTTCCCCCTATTTACTTTAGTCTGCCCTTTCCTTTCCCTCTTTCTTGTTTCCTATCCACGTTGGCTCTGCTGTACAGTGCCTTGCAAAAATGTCCATCCCCTTTAACTTATCCCTTTTCCCCAGATCACATCTACAAACTTAAATAGATGTAATTGTGATTTTGTGTAATAATCATGTAAATATTAAAAGTGTAATTTGCAAATGTGTTCAATGCACTGTACTCTGATACCCCAAAATAAAATGCAGTGAGAAGAATTTAATTCAGAAGTCACTTCATTAGAAAATAGAGTCCACCAGTGAGTAATTTATTCTCAGTATAAGTACAGCTGTTCTGTGAAGGCCCCAGAGGTTTGCTAGAGAACATTAGTGATCAAACAACATCATTAAGGAACATTATGGACTAAAGAATACACCAGAGGCCTTTTTTAAACTTTACAATTACTTGCTACTTTGTGTTGGTTTTCTACACAAAATTCGACACAAAAGTTTATAAATGTAACATGAAAAAATGTGCGGTTCAAGATGTTTGTTTTTTACATTTCAAATTGTTTAAAAAAAATTATTATTCAAATTAAGTCATTATACGTATGTACAGTACAATGAACTGTTTCTCTTCGCATATCCCAACTTGTTGTGAAGTCAGGGTAAGAGCGCAGGGTCAGCCAACATACGGCGCCCCTGGAGCAGTCAGGGTTAAGGGTCTTGCTCAAGGACCCACTAGGCTACACTGTCCCTATATACTGTTCATTCAGTAGGGTATTCTCTGTTGTACATCGAATGTGATTGGTGGAGAGATTGGCGGAGTACACGTTACTGAACCAAAATTTACCAGCAGTGATGTTGTCAGAATATGTTTCCCTTTTTAAAGTGGTTAAATCATGTGTTAGGTACTACCATTCATCATCAAAGCCCGGGTCTGCAGCAATGGAGAGGAGGCATTGTTTTGGAAATAAATAGAATTACAACACATTGGGATAAAAGGAAAAATATCAAATTTTTTTCACAATGATTTGTCAAAAACAATTAATGCCAATTTGATTTCAAGAGTTGACAGGTCACAACTGAACTGCCTTTTAGCAAGGCACAAAATCCCTAACTGCTTCCTGGGCTTCGTGGCCAGGGCTGCCCACCTTGCTTTGCATGTGTGCTCACTGCTGCCCCCTAGAGTGTGTTTAAATGTGTATTTCACTGCACGAATTGGGTTAAATATAGTAATTTGTATATAGTATATTGTAATAAAGTGTATATAAAATATCCTAAAACATATACCAGACATCACTGCAATAAACAAAAGTTAGTAATATAATAATTCGTGTCAATACATTTATTTATTTGCTCTCTTTTTTTTCAATTTTCTTACAACTATACTTTTGCTGCATTTCCTTTTGGCTCAATATCACACAGCCTACTTAACCAAATACCTAAATAAATAGACGTTGCTTTAGGAATAATTAGTCCCTTCGTCTGTGTTCTTCTTCTTCTGGCTGCTACCAAGACACAAACAATTATAAGTTAAACCAAGACAAAACAGGACCAACTAAAACAAAACCTCAAGTGTTTTAACAGAGGCGTCCAAGACAAGACCGACTGTAAATATTATGATGAGGCCATTAAGAATCTTGCTCACTTTGCTGCTTGTTAGTGTTGCTGTAATGGAATACAATGTCCACGATAATGTAATGTTTAAACCAGCAGGGCAAAAATGGCTGTTTTTTCTTTGTGATCCACATCACTTGGTTCTTTACCACACACATACCATGAAACATAGATGTACCGTTGATGTGAGAATGATTCAGAAAAAGACTTTCTTTATACTACTTTTTTTAAATGCAGTATGGAGCTTGATCTCAGTGTTGTAGTCAAAACTTTGTCCAAAGCTGTAAAATAGCTAAGACTAAAAACTGGCCAAAACCAGTTCAAGCCTATAGAAAACTAGACCAGGACTAGAAGAAGTCTACAAAGTATGAAACAACGATTCAAAGAAGAAAACATAAAGAACTGGGGAACTGGAAAGGTACTGTCAAAATCTTTATATCATAGTTGTACATGTAGCCAAAGCTTATTTAAGCTACACTGTGTGCCAGAAGTATGTACTACGTAGACTGATTAGAGTTTGGATTTTTAACTTAGCCATCCTATTATAAAAGACACTCCATTAAATGGGCATTTTTATTGTCTGGGATAACTTCAGTGAAACGCTTCTTGATGATCTATTAATCTCAGACATCAATCGGAAACATACTCCTCAATACAGATCTCATTCAGCTGTGAGATGTTTAAGGAGTTTCTTGCATGTTCAGCAAGTTTTAATTCACTCTACAGCATCTCAAAGGGATTAAGATCTGGTCTTTGACTTGCCATTCCAGGACTCTCCACTTCTAAGTTTTCAGGCTGTCCATGGTGGATTTATTGCTATGTTTTGGGTCATTGTCATGTTGCAGGGTCCAGTTCCGCTTTAGCTTAAATTTTTTTACAGATGGTTTCTGTTCCTTAAGCACTTTCTGATACACTGTAGAATTCATGGTGGATTCTATGATGATGAGCTGACCAGGTCCTGCTGCAGCAAAACATATCCAAACCATGAAACTTCCACCTCCATTCTTAACAGTTGGTATAACATATTTTTCTCTGAATGTATTTACACCAAACAGGTCTTTAGTTCTTACTTCATACAGTTGGGGACAAACCAAATTAAGTTTCAGATGCTTAAACAGGGCAAGCCTAATTTTAAATGGCAATGTTCTGATCATGTGCACTCATGTGACCAACTATTTTACGTGGAATAATATATAAGGGTGTTCATTTATTCCTCACCAGAAAGTGCAACCCTATAATTCAACAGAATTATACAGTTGTAAAAAAGTTTGTTAATTTTTTAATAGTTTCACCTGGTATTGTTAAAATTGTTATTAAATATTCACATATCCAATTATGTTTAAAATATATACAAGCTTCCATAGGGTGTGTTGTTTTTTTTTTCAAATGACTGTGGAAAAGTATGAGCCAAAGAAACATTGCTCAACAAGATTGGTGGACTTTGACAAGATTGGTGATTGCTGTGCTTTTTCAGTTGGATGGGAATGTTCATTTTTACAGACACACGCCAAAAGCTTGTGGAAAAGCGTCACACATATTACTGCCTGTGGTTTTGGATTGAGTCGTCGAAAAAGCTCTTGGTTTAGTGCTCATATACCTTTGATGATGTTGTGTGAATAAAAATGGAAATGCTCTGTAAGTTTTTAAAACTAATTCTTTGCACCATGTTGGAAAATGACGCGCATCTTAACCATCATGTTAATTGACATCTGTCCCCTTATGTTTAGCAGTAAAGTTTTACTGTTTGGTGGCAGTTAAGGCAATGGACTAGTATGCAGAATGTTGCTGGTTAAAGATAATCCAGCAACTCTTTTGTCAAATGTCATTGCCTATTACATACATGTGTTTTTATTATTTGAATTTTCCATAATGCCCAGTCTTCTTACTTCAGAATTCAAGAGTTGTCAAACAACTGTACATTTAGACGTTCCATGTATTCTCCCCTAGCTTTTTACTTCCAAATTGAATAGAATAGCAGCTAACCACAGCATTTAGCAGTATGATGCATGATGAAACTGTGGAAGCGGGTGGTTAACTAGTGGTGTTTGTGGGTTGCCATGCGCTCAGTTATGACTGTATGCATGTGACATAATATATGTTCCTATGATTTTATGTACTCTATGACTTCATATTATAACTATAAGCAACTATATTTTGCTCATAATACATATTGTCAAATCGATCAAGATTCAATTTCAAGGAAGACCTCAAGTTCTTTACTGATTAGCAGTTTATCAACAGAAGGTACCGTGTAATGTTAACTGTTTTCTGTAGCTAGAGGATTGTGCATATGTAACCAAATAAATGCATATTTTAAAAAGATGAATATGCATGAAGATACAGTTTCACGTATACAGCTAAAAAGTACGGTTCACAGTAAACAATGTAATATATAATAAAGATATGATGAAATACAGTGCTTGTCATCACTGGCTCTTTATGGTTTATTGACAGCTAAATTGGGCTGAATTCAAACAATTAAAGGAAATATTTTATTATAATCTGTCTTCAGTTTTGATTTTATTTAATGCCTCTAGGAATGAAGGACTTTCTCATTCATCGGAGCAGCTCTTGAGACAAGAACCTATAACTAAACATAGTCATTTTGTGGTTCCTGGATTACATTTGATTTACAATAAAAAGTTATTGTTAAAGCTTCTTTTTTGGGTGTGAAATTTCAGATGGACCCATAGAAAGCACAAAGGCAAAGAAAGTAAGTATGAAAATGTATTTTTATGAGACAAATTATATATTTCTGCTATTTCCACCTTGAGCTGATTGTTTCCAGGATCAGGCACAGACTCACCACAAACCAGACTAGAATAAAGCAGTTACTAAAGATGAATGAATACATAAATTGAACGTTACAAACCATAACCCGCAAATATGTAGTTTGGTGGTTATACTGTGCAGGACGTGGAACAATTCTGTCCTGCATATGATAAAACAATTCAAGTACATTCACTTTAAATGTAGTCTCTGTAATAACTTCTCAAAAGTTTGTAGTTTCGGGAACAACAAAGATCTTTCAAAGCATATCAGTCCCTGCGAGACAAACACGCACACACCGCCTTGTAACAAGACCAGGCCTGGTTTTGCTCAAGATCCACTGTCACTCTAATCAATGCAGAAAGAGAATAATCACAGGCTCCTGTTTCCTCTGGTGTAATAGGTAATGCCCAAAGCAGGTTTCAGGAGCCCTGTTTCCCATGGTGTGTCTATATAGATGATAGGAGGTCTTGTTTGATGTGTCTGATGTGTCCTTTTGGTGTCAGATGAAGACAAACGACAGCTCATTGTGTATCAGGACTAAATGTTAGCAGGCAAGTTCTTTTGCCATGTAATTACAGGAAATCACATCAAAGAAAACGATAAATATAATTATGACTGACTAAATGATGTGTACTGGAAGATGAACCCCATAAATGTAATTATATTATAAAATTTGAACGAGTTCACTTTTATCTGATCAAACAGCTGTACATACTACCTTCATTATTGTTTATATTGCAATTTATTTGTATTTTGCACTAACCATGTTATATAATTGATTAAAAAAGCTTGGAGAATTGTACATAATTGGTGGCACTGTTGCAGAATTAATTTATGTCATCATTGCGACACAAAGACTATTAATTAACATCTACAGTACATTAAAACTGAAACCAGTTTTTTCTAAGCCACAAATAAATAAATAGTACCTTCAGTGAAAGGTACTAAAGGAAATATACAGGTGAGTCTTTTTCCCAGCTGTATGGGCATTTTTGTAACTGCTACCATCTGCATTTTGGGTCTGTCCTGTTTTAGACTGGTCGTGTAACCAGCACCACAATGCACTGGTTAATGTATTCTAGTGGCTAGCTGCTTACAGGACAACTCTGCACAGAAAGGACTGTGATAATGACAGGCTTTCTCTGTATGACTTATCTGTGTGATCTTTTGTTCGACTCTAATTTGACTTTGATCACTTTGAAGTTTCCACTGTTCCAACTGGATCTGCCCTAACATGGACACGAAATCCTTGGCCATATTATAAACGCATGGAAAATTGGAACAGTGTGAAGGACGAGTAAGGATTTAACTATCTGAGTCATTCCAGTGATTTCTGAATGAATTAGTCATGCTTAAACCCCCCATTCCTGTAAAACGGCTAAAGCCTGTAGACACAAAATATAGTAACAGATACTTTCACGATGTATCACAAAGGATCACCTACACCAGGGTTTGTCAACAAGCTCAGATTCCACCGTCTTCTGTTCAGCTGCCAAGATGTCACAGTAATGTTTTACGATATCAATTATTAGTTCTACAATTTCTTTAATGGTGGATTTTTACATATGGCTGGAAGATAGGGATAGATTGACTTCATGTACCAGAATCTCTTCAAGTTTGGTTAACCTGGCCTGTAGATAATTGTAAGCTTATACATGCTTTATGAAGGGAAGCTACGCTGCAGATTGTTTGGAGCACCATGAGCCTATAATGCCACCTTGTGACTAAACATACATCATTCAGCTCCTCAGTTTTTGGTGTGTTCTGAGTTCCACTGTCCTATATAGTAAAACAATGCAAAAAGTATGTAGGTTTAAACTAGTTTCTTAGAAATCCAGAGCTGGCCCAATTTCATTGACAATTGTGTTGGCTGATGCTGCCAGTAAATAAGTGTGGTATGTATTTACTCTATATGATAAGCCAATAAGTAAGTAGTAAGTACTATCTAGATAGTAAGCCATTCCAACAGGCAATTACACATGGTCAGGGTCGATGTGGCCTGAATATGTGAGGTGCAGGAAAGTCATTCTAAATCAGAAAAGGGAGACACTGTGGTTAGCACTGTCGCCTCACAGCAAAAAGTCCCAGGTTCGATTCCCATGTAGTCTCAGGGCTTTCTGTGTCAAATTTGTATGTTCTCCCAGTGCCTGCATAGGTTTACATCGGGTGCTCCAGAGTCCAAGAACTTACAAGGCCAATTGAAGAGACAAAAATGTCCATGTGTTTGACATGACTTGTGTAACGAATGCCCGTTTCCTGGCATGAATGTTACCTAAAAGTGTACAACTTGACTTAAATAAATGAATAAACAACAAAAACAGTGTGTGTGTGTGCTTATAACGTGCGTGGCTCCTTTAAGCCTATAGATAGCAGTGTGACAGGGCGATGTATGAGCAGCGCTGCTTGTAGCCAACATGGCCCCCACGCAGCCGGTGATACTACCCGGTGTGAAGAGACCGATTAACGGTGCCTCTCCGACCGGACACCTTATGACCACGCAAAGTTTCCAGCACTGACAGAAATGGGTAAACCAGCCTCCCCATGCCAGCTCTGTCCATATTCACGTTTAGCTGTTTGATGAAGATGGGCACGAACCCACCTGACATCACCGGCGGCACTATGAGCAGGGATTATTCCATTAATCTGTCCGTGCAGGGGGTGTTAAGCCTGTGGGTGAAAGGAAACGTGCCCACCCTGCAGCACTTTACAGGTACGTGCTATAGACCGGGGGAAATGTGCTCCCATTCATTCATTCATTCATTCTTAGTCTAGGGGGTGTTCCGTCGAATTGTGCTACCCGTCGAGATAGGTTACCCTAGCACGGCTGTGTATACCGTATGCCAATATATATTGCCAAACCGTCAGAGTATTATGACATCTTTTATAGCAAAATTAATGTACTGTACAAGCATGAGGAAGATAGTTTATACTGTAATGTAACTTTTTAAATTAATAAATACAGGTATGTTATTTTTTTTATAAAAACAGATGTGCGCATGCTCCGTAGCCAATTTCGATGGGTAGCACATCTCGACAGAGCAGGTGTGTGCATCCCTACTACTACACCTCTCCAGTGCTAAATGATGCTACCAGAATGTAAGAAAAGTTAATTAAATCGAATTGATTCCTTCGTAGTTGCTTATTTTGAACTAACTGCTCTTCGAGATACACATGTTTTAATGCATTTGTAGTTAATGAAATGTTAACACAATTGTATATATAATATATTAATTAGTGGTGGGACTCGATTAAAAATTTTAATCGAGTTAATTACAGGGTCTGTAATTAATTAATTGCATTTAATCGCAATTATTTTGCTACTAAAATGTTGAATGAATGCACGTATATTCTTAACAACAAACATGTTTATTGCTTT
>JAOTRQ010014284.1:0-18073 GCA_028565875.1 Hoplisoma paleatum
GATGGACAGGCGGATGGGTGGGTTGGTGGTTGGGTGGAATGATGGATTGATGGATGGATGGATGGACAGGTGGATGGCTGGGTTGGTGGTTGGGTGAAATGATGGATTAATGGATGGGTGGGTGGGTGGATGGATGGATGGGTGGATGGACAGGCGGATGGGTGGGTTGGTGGTTGGGTGGAATGATGGATTGATGGATGGATGGATGGACAGGTGGATGGGTGGGTTGGTGGTTGGGTGGAATGATGGATTAATGGATGGACAGGTGGATGGCTGGGTTGGTGGTTGGGTGAAATGATGGATTAATGGATGGGTGGATGGATGGATGGGTGGGTGGATGGACAGGTGGAAGGGTGGGTTGGTGGTTGGGTGAAATGATGGATTGATGGATGGATGGATGGACAGGCGGAAGGGTGGGTTGGTGGTTGGGTGGAATGATGGATTAATGGATGGACAGGTGGATGGGTGGGCTGGTGGTTGGGTGAAATGATGGATTAATGGATGGGTGGATGGGTGGATGGATGGGTGGAACGATATAAAACCCATGGGTTCTTGTGCATTCTCTGTTTTAAGCCTAGATTTCATAAAACAATATAGAATTAAAATGTGATTCTGTCATTGATTGGCACCTTGGATGTGCTACGATGATGATGATAGTGATGATAGTGATGATGATGATAGTGATGATGGTGTGTGTGTAGGATTACATCTAATATGGGATTAATTATGGCAATCATGTGTAAGACTTTCAGGTGTGTATGAAAGAATTTCTCTCATTTAGCTCGGATTGCTTTTGCTGTTTCACCCACAGGAAGTATCGAATACACCTGTCCAGCGAGCAGTGAGTGTGAGATCACCAAGAGGAGGAGGAAATCCTGCCAGGCTTGTCGATTCACCAAGTGTATATCCGTGGGCATGTTGAGAGAGGGTGAGTCCAGTGAACGCAGCACGATCTAAAATGTTCCCTTCACCCGAAACACACGGGAGATGAAGAATGAGACAAGGCCATCGGCTTCCTCATCAACACGGATGTTCGGTTTTCGACGTTGCATTGCACGTTTGTTTTCTGGTACCAATTAGACATGCAGATTTATTGTCAACTGTAATCCAAGTAGCTTCAAAAGCAGGTCCCATTAATTCCATGAACACAGTAATAGATGCACTAGTTCATTAATGCGACCTCACGCACACACACACACACACACACACGTGACAAAAAATGAGAGGGGCAGGAGGGCGAGACCACGGACGGTGATCAAGCCTTTATCAAATCTGACACCACGGATCGATAGTAATAATCCAATCTAATTAATCTCACACCTGCTTCAACTAAAGGACACACAAGGACGCACAGCAACCTGAATTGTAACATACACACATTCACACATACACACAGTACAAGCACAGTGTACACACTTGTTAGATCTGGGTCCCGTTGATGCTGGTGGCTTGTTTCAGTCTTCAGTCTGTTTACTTGGTTTGATGTGTAACATTTGGGAAGGGAACTGGTTTGTGAACCGGTTTCCACTGGAAATCAGTGAACCCATATTAAACCAGCCATAAATCCATACACACACAGACACACACACACACAGAGAAATATGTGCACACAAACACAAACTATAGAAGCAACTGATTGAAGTCTATGTGTTGTGTTTTAGGTGTGCGACTGGACAGGGTTCGAGGGGGTCGACAGAAATACAAACGAGTTATGGACCCGGATGGAAACTCTTATTTAAACCAACCGTTTCCCCTCACGCACAAGAAATCACGTACAGGTACGAAATGCCTCACACTAGGCCTTCCTATTTACATTCAGGGACCTGTTACTGAATTCAAAATCAAACAAACTCGGGTCATGTCCAGACCCAACGATGGCAGTAGTTGGGACTGATGGGGCAGTAGTTGGGGTAGATTGTGGATGGACCTTCCTCAGACCACTGTGTGAAGGATCTCTGTGACACTTTACTTCAATCCAGTCCATCTAACACATGAATTATGATGATCCCGCTACTTCATCCACATCTTTAGATCCTCCCCAGTACACTTGCATATTAGGTATGTTATTACATATTATGCCTTAATAACACGAGACCTCAGGGCGGGACAGTGTCGTCTAGTGAATCCAGCTTTGGGGTATCTACCGGAAGCTTTGGGGGTTCATATCTAGGCTCTGCTAAACAGCCACTGTTGCATCCGGGAGCGAAAGCTTTAACCCCGTCTGCTCCAGGGGCGTCTTATGATGGCTTAACTTTATTACAAGTTGCATAGAAGTTGTACACAGTTGTTTTTCTTTTATTCATTTGATAATTACTTCTGTAGTTTTGTGTATATTGCGTCGTTTTGTGATGACAACCGACATAAAATATTTTCATTCCATTTCAATTAGAATAAGATTCTATTCTATTATAATCTATTCTATGAAACCTACACACGACTTTCTACACATCCAGAACAGCAGACACATCTAACATGTCGCTCATTCGTTCCATGTGTGTTTGTGTTTGTGTCAGACCTCTGCAGTGGTGACAACAAGCTGATATGCCACCTATTGGGGGCAGAGCCAGAAAAAGTGTACGCCATGCCTGACCCCACACTGCCTGACGATGACATTAAAGCTCTCACCACGCTGTGTGACCTCGCCGACCGGGAGCTGGTGATTAATATTGGCTGGGCCAAACATCTTCCAGGTACACACACACACACACACACACACACACAGAGGCACACACACAGACGGGCGGATGCTGTGTTATACTTTATGTTTTATCGGCAATAAACACACACACAAAATAAAGTGGCACCTGTTTTTTTGTGTTGACACACGCCTATGTAGTAATGCTTACAAAACAAAGTACTAGATCAGACCAGGTGTGTGTGTGTGTGTGTGTGTGTGTGTGTGTGTGTGTGTGTGTGTGTGTGTGTGTGCACGCTCTTAGGGAGCTTTCAGGTCAATAAGTACAGTGCAGGTGATAGAGTTGCATTTGCTTCTCCTCTATACGTATTTAATGTAGTTTTTAGGTTTAGCCTTAAGGTGGTATTTCACCATGAAGTAATTCACCACTATTTCGTCGTTACACTTTGCGGTCTGCAGCGTTACAGTGCGTAGTTCGAATATATAGGAGGTACACGACGTCGACCTACATGCTCTGCATCTATTTGACTTAGAAGCATAACGGTGCTGTAGAACAAATGCTCGGCACTGATTGGTTCTGGTCGTTCATTACGACAGGACAGAACACTGGCGTGTGTATTACATACAGTGACACGCTAATAACACATCAGCCCGTAGAAAATGTCCAGTCATGTCCGAGTGGCAGAAGCTCAGCAGTGCTACGCGATTGGCTAATGCTAATTAATAATGCTAAATGCTAATGTTTCATGTCTTTTGTTTTTGTTTGTTTTTTTGCTTTGTCTTTTTCTAGGTTTCTCCAACCTCTCCTTGCCAGACCAAATGCGCCTCCTGCAGAGCGCCTGGATGGAGATCCTTATTCTGCGTGTGGTCTTCCACTCACTGGACGCTCAGGACTCGCTGGTGTTTGCTGAGGATTATGTGATGGATCTGGATCAGGCCAAGCGGGTCGGGATGCTCGAGCTCCACACGGCCATCCTGCAGCTGGTTAGAAAGTACAGAGCCATAGGATTGGAGAGAGAAGAGTTTGTCACACTTAAAGCCATTGCACTTGCTAACTCAGGTAGTGTTTCAAGTCCTTACACACGCACACACGCGCGCGCAACATCACTGGTTGAAGAACAAAGAAGCATTGAATCAACCTTTCTGTCGCAGATTCGATGCACATCGAGGATATCGAGGCTGTCCAGAGGCTACAGGACTGTGTGCACGAAGCCTTGCTGGACTTCGAGCGGCGCCATCACGAGGACGACCCGCGTAGGGCGGGCAAGCTGATCATGACCCTGCCTCTCTTACGACAGATCTCAGCCAAGGCCGTGCAGCATTTTTGCAGCATTAAGCAGGACGGTCGTGTCCCCATGCACAAACTCTTCATAGAGCTGCTGGAGGCCAATGACCAACCCTCACCATGACTGGACCGTGCCTCGGAGAAACTCCTAGAAAAGGACACGAAGAAAACACTGAACATTGTCAAAAGAAATCAAGCAAGTAATTAAATTATGTTGTTCATGTTCTCATCTATGGCTTTCGAAAAGGCATTCGAGGATGCACTCGAACCCTACAGGTGAAAATCGCCGGCCCTGTTCTTCCTTGCTGATTTATATAATGTAAATAATATGATGCTCTGGTGAAGGTGAAGACTGGCAAAGAAAAAAAGTGGAACATTATTCAATAAACAGTAAAGCAACATGATGTTATATAATTCATGAGACTGATACATGCTACAGAAAGAACAAGGTGACGTTACGTTACGTTGTAACTCATGTGGTCGGTAATTTCTCAAAACTACGACTGTTTGTGACTTTTTGTGCGGCCTCATGTGCAGAGCACTAATAACTAGGACACATTTCCATCCATCCATCCATCCATCTATCCATGATCTGGTTTTTCCAGGCACTTAATCCCTCTCAGGGTCCACGTTGGGACACACGCTGAACAGGTCACCAGTATGTTGCAGGGTACAGAGACTAACACACACACACACACACACACACACACAGGAGACATTTGTATTTACAAATGTGTTATACGCACAACAACTGCAACGTGTAATGATATCAAATAAATGACATGCTTCTGATTTTATCCAAACGTTTAGGGAAGACCCGTCCATCTATGTTTCATCTAACCCAAAACAGTGCTGTCATCCTAAAAATATTAACTATTACTGTACATGTCCGCAATAATCCAGACATCGCTGGAGTGTAATTGACCCCCGTTTTCAGACAAGCAGGTCCCTGTTTGACCTTAATAAACGACCCCTTACAAAGTACTTGATGCAGTGGCAAAAATGTGTAGCACAGTTATAAAAATCTGCTGTAATTTAAGTCTGACAAGCTGTACATTGACATCTAGACTCACGACTGGGGTCAGAACATTTTTGTACTGCTGAATGATCATTGTGAGTATAAAATGTTGTTTATTTTTCACGCTCCAGCACGAATTTGGCACCAATCGATTATTGTCCTTCTGAGGAAAATGATTCTCAGGTGATTTTTTGTTGACTCTCTAATCATTTCTTATGTGCCGCTTTTTGTCATTACTGACGGTGAGAATGTGTAATGTCGGAATTGTTTTCCATAATGAACATGGCACGGTTGGCAAGCAGAATAACGTGTTTACAATTGTAAATAAATTGGCTGATTCGATTTTGCCACGGGTGATAATTTCAATAACGAATCCAAAGACATAAAGCCTGAATAACCTGTTTTTGATTTTCTTTTGATTCACTTGCTCACACTTTTAACAGAAATAATAGATGGTGAATTACTCCATTATGACCTCTTTCCATCCATCCATCCATCCATCCATCCATCACTACCACTAAATGATGGCGGGACACCGGGCAAAAACGTCTTTTGCAGGATACAGAGACAAACACCACGTACACAGAGTAATTTCACTATCTCCGATTAACCTGACCGCATGACTTTGGACTGAGGCAGGAAAACCAGAGTACCCAGAAGAAAACCCATGCATACTCAGAGAGAACATGCAAACTCCACAATGAAAGCCCCAAATTGCCTTAACAGAGAGTTGCCTTAGTGTTAGGTAAAAGTACTAACAAAAGTACAAAGCCACTGTGCTACTCTCATGTCCTACCCATCCATTACTATTGTTGCTACTTCTCTTTCTTAATAGTAATGGTAAATCCACCAAGCAACCCTAACGACATAAAGCAAGTCTAGTGGCCTGGACAGAGCCCGAATCTTAAACCGAATCCTCTCTCAATAAGATTAGAAGAGTTAATGGGCATAAATCCCACAGTCGCACTTCAAAAACCTTTCCAGAGAAAAGACAACTGCAAGGGTAACGTCATCATAATGAAACATCTAACAAAACCATGCTTGGGTGTGTTCAATTTTTTGCATGCATAATGTATATTACATGGATGGGGTGCACGGTGGTCCACTCACATTCCCACATACCCCCCACACACACCCCCATCTCTTCTAAGGCCCTGCAGAGCCTGTACAGTACATTGTGAATCATAAATAGGCAAAACGGCAACTTCACATTTTTAAAAGTGGTCAGCTGTAATCAATAAGTCTAATTTACCACCCTGTCAAACAGCGAGCTGGAAGAGACTGGACACGGACGGCGTTTAAAAATCATCATTTCACAGTCTGCTGGTGTGTGGACGCAGAGCGCCGGATTCAGCATTAAATAAAACGGCAGCTTGTTTGTTTGTTAGCGAGGCTGCTGGGGTAATTAAGTGCGCTTGTTTGAGATTTCGCTTACACAATGAATAAAGGGTTTATATAATTTGGATGGACGTAATAGAGCAATTCAGCCGTGGATTGTGCAATGTGGCCCCTGGCTTGTTCATTTTATACAATTAATATAAAAAACTATTATTATTATTATTATAGATTATTTGCATATTTAATGACATGTAAGCTTGTTAATCACTAAACCGTGTTTATGTTTACTCACACACATTAATGTCAATTGGTGGCAACCAAGTCTGTTGTCCTGGGCCTCAGGATCAAAGGGGCCCATAAATGAGCCTTAATAATTTACCTTATATTGGGTATGGGGTCATGTGAGGCCTTCATACCCCCTGACCACAGCAAGTCATGATAAAAGTGAATGGACAAGACTGTAAAAGTTCAGTAGTTGAGTGTAAGTGTAATGCTTTAGTGAAGTGTTACACCTGGCGGAAAGTTGAGGTATTGCAACTTAAAGATTATATTTAAGATTCTAGACACACACACGCACATAGACACACACACACACTCACACACACACACACACACTCATATATATATATATATATAAGATACTGCACTATTGCAACTCTGTGATTTGCCAAACTGTCACAACTTTGTGGCCAAAAGGAGTAACTTAATGACTTAATAATTTAAGTTTAGTCAACCACAATCTTTGCAAACAGGTACTGCAGAGACGAAGATTGAATGTTGTAAGCAAAAAAAGGGAATCGTTGGGTGTGAGTTTGTTGTTGAAAGAGAGCCTCTAGTGGACAGGTAAAGCAATAGCAAAGCTGCATTTTTTTGTCAGTAGTCAGACATGACAGAGCGAAACCCTGAGTATTTGTTTTCTTCCTGGTCTTCATTGTTTTCACTATCTGATGTCACTCCACTCCTTTCTACATCGTTTCCTGTGTTCATTCCTGTCGGTTTCATTTCATGAAAAACAAAACCTCATGACCACAAGTTTTCTTCACATTCAGTGAGAATTCCAAATCATGGCAGAGGAAAATCCTCCAGCCAAAAAGCTGAAGAAAGCTGAAGACTCACCACAGGAGACGAGATGTTATCAACACGATACACTGGCAGAGATTTACTGTCACAAAGATCACAGCT
Organism: Hoplisoma paleatum; assembly: GCA_028565875.1. Taxonomy (NCBI): domain Eukaryota; kingdom Metazoa; phylum Chordata; class Actinopteri; order Siluriformes; family Callichthyidae; genus Hoplisoma; species Hoplisoma paleatum. The sequence goes on from JAOTRQ010014284.1 coordinate 7,459, forward strand.
GGATTTGTTATTTGTGTAAGATGAATGAACATAAAATTCATTTTACAGATGCAGCTGTGACACAACGAGCCGACTTAGAGGTGAGCAGTCGAACTTTAAAGATGTTCTTTTGTTTGAATTAATTCATTTTTAAGCTGTTTATTGTATTGTGCTTAATGCTGATTGAGACTTATAAACTATACAGACTTGCTAGTGGGTAATAAAAACTCAGCACATTTAATTTTCTCATAATTCTCAATTAAAAAAGTCAATTGTATGTCATTATTTTAAGATTCTAGGTCATTGTTTTGACATAGTACGCATCTCAAAACAACAACTTAGTTGCTCAAAAATAATCAGATAACAATAATCATGATCAATAATCAATAAAGAGTTATGAATTACAATTTAGATTTTACAAAACATCTAGAAACACAATAGAGTTTGTTTTTAATTTACTTGTTTTTACTTTTTTAATGTACCAATAAAATGCATTTATTTGTCTTTAGAGTGACCTCAGGGTGGATCTGAACAATGCAAAGCAGAAAATCTGCAAGAATCGTTGTAACGTGGAGGAAGTGAAAAAGGCTGTGACTAATATTAAGGTAGGTGAACATGATATATGCGTGTGGAGAACTGGCATTGTGATCGGAAGGTTGCTGGTTCTATTTCTAAGAGTTGACAGGTCACAAGGGAAGTCCCTCTTGAGCAAGGCACAGAATCCATAACAGGTCCCTGGGTGCCGTGTCTACGGCTGCCTACCGTGCTTAGCCGACTGCTGTTCCATAGTGTATGTTTAGTATTGTGTGTTAATGTGTGTAAGACTACACAGATTGGGGCAAATGCTGAATAATAATTCTTCTCTGTGGGTAAAAAGCACAGTGGTGAAAAGATTTACTCTAAATTCTAAACAAAAGGAAGTAACAGCTCAGCTTGGATATTTTTGCAGCTTCGTGCACTGGGAGCCATAGAAGAAAGTGAAACGATCTTCAGGGAGATGATCAGTTCCATGGAACAAAGGAGTTCAGAGGTGAAAAATCTGATTGAAGATTATGAAAAGGCTGAAGTGAAGAAAGGTGAACTGCTTCTGGAGCAACTGGAGCAGGAGCGTTCTGAGCTCGAGAGGAACATCTCCATGATGGAAGAGCTTTCAGAAATACAAAATCACATTCATTTTATAGAGGTAATACCAGTCTGGTTGCCACCGGGGTTACAGTGCTTTCACGGGTCTTTGATGACGTAATAATAAATGAGACAATCCGAATTCACTTTGCTTTTTTGTTTTCCTTCTTTTCAAACATGAAGAGCTTCAAGTCTCTAAACGATACGTTTGAGAACTCGGCCAATTTTGTTATCAATGAGCATTTCGCCTTTGATGAATTGAAGAAATCTGTTTCAGACTTGAGGAATCGAGTCGAGGAATTATGCAACGAAACTTTTAACAGCGTTTCATCACACGGTAAGATGATCTAATTCTTAGCTAAATACAGTATATGTTCTATTTCAATATTTAAACCTTTTAGACCAACTAGAGCTGTTTGTTTTCTAATGGATGATTCTTGGATCATTTATTTATTCGTCCTTGATCATAAAGGTGAACATAAATAGAATACCTGGAATAACACTTCTGTAAAATAACATCCATTTTTCAACAGTATACATCCATGCATTATCTAGAACCTTTTATCCAGCATCTACAAATCACTAAAGATGTCAGGAAATTCATTTAAACATTTAAAGACAATTAGAATATTTGTGACTGAAACCCCTGCATCCCAAAAATGCATCTAATGTTTTTTTTTGTCTTCTTTGGCGTCTTCATCTTTATTTTGTCTTAACTTATATCTTAATTTGTCTTCACAGTTGTCACATTTGAGATTATTTCACTCCCAGAGCCAGAGAGCAGAAGTGATTTCCTGAAATGTACGTATAATTATTCATTTTAATAAAGGAAGCAGCAGATTTAAAATGAGCTGTTGTTTGTTCTAGTACTTTCTTACCCCTATTAATGAAATCATTTTGATTACAAGCCACCAAATATATTAAAATGTGGAAATGGTTTATGATTATAGATGTGAGATATCTGACTTTGGATCCGAACACAGCACATCAAAACCTCCACCTGTCTGAAAACAATCGAATGGTGAGAGGCAGTCAGAGACATCAGCAGTACCCGAGACATTCACAGAGATTTGATGACTGGCTCCAGGTCTTGTGTAAGGAGCGGATACGTGGCCGCTGTTACTGGGAGGTGCAGTGGACAGGAGATGTCTTCATATCAGTCTCATATCGAGGGATTAAGAGGAAAGGATGTAGTAGTGACTGTGTATTCGGGTTCAACCATTCCTCGTGGAGTCTGGAACTTCAGTCTTCTTCGATTTTCTTCTGGCACAACAAGAATCGGACTGAGCTCCAAGTGCCCAGACCCACCAAAATAGGGGTGTATGTGGATCAGAGATCAGGAGTTCTGTCCTTTTACAACGTCAATAAAATGAAGCTTCTTCACAGCATCCAAACCACGTTCAGTCAGCCTCTCTGCGCTGGGTTTCGGCTCCATTTTAATTCCACCATGTTGTTATGTGAACCAAAATAACAACAACACAATAGTGTTCAAATATATTTATGTGATCCTCAGTTACCATATGGTTATCAATAATACTTCCCATTCAATTAAGAATAATACATTTACTATCCTGTTATTATAAACAATAACGTAACGCATATTTACATTGTCACTTTACTAGATTACCATTAACTAAACTATAAGTAAACTATAGATAAAACATGCTTTGGAACTTTTACTATCAATAAATAAATGTTGCTGGCATGTTTGCAAAATGCTTACAAGCTTTGCTAGATTAAAGTTAACTAAACTCTAAGTCAACTATAAAACATCATTTAGAACTCTTACTATAAATAAATGAATGTTGCTAGAATAAAGTTAACTAAACTATAAGTATAAATAAACTATAGCAAAAACATCCTCTGGAACTCTTACTATGATTGAATGAATGTTAGCAACATGTTCGAGTTAGCAGCGTTTTTTTCTTTATTAAAGAATACACCAACAAAAATTTGGCAATTCAAACACTGAATTTGCACTTTTCACAAGTGGATTGACAGGATTTGAAATGGAGCGGGTGTTGACCTTGAATGCAATGACTGTAGCACTAAATGTTAAGTTTTAATGTAGACATGGTCTGTAGCATCACTGTTCCTTCGCCAAGCAGCTCCCAGTAGTTACTACAGTAGGTTATTTTTCGTTTGTTAACCTAAACCTTTCTAAACAGATTGTAACTTGGGGTCAGTGCATATTGTCAGTTATAAACATTGATGATCGAAGATTTATAACTTTTTCTAAGTGGATTTTGTCAACAGAATCGGGTTACAGCAGCTGCATAATAAATGAGACGAGTAAATACACAATGATAAGCTTGTTTACATAAACATTACATGACAATAAGCTTGGTAACTTGGAGACTGTGTAAATACACAACAATAAACGTGATGCTGAACTGGGTATGGTCGTCCGGTGTGCGTAGTTTTCTTCCAGGCCCCAAGGTGTCGCCAATCCACAGCCTTATGCATGGCTTAACCTAAGAATAACCCCGAAAACGAGAAGTGTGGCTCGTACACGTCTCTAACCGAAGTGCATTCCTAACAATAACATTGTTCCTAACAAAAGCTTATAATAACCATTATTAAACTGAGGTTTATGCACAAGTACTTTCAGTTTACACTGATTTTTTTGGTTAATGACCCCTTAGCAGCTCAGTAGGGGTGGCTAAAGAAAGTGAAACCTAAATAAAGAAAATGAAACCAAGAGTGTTGTTTTCTCTGTCAGTGTGTTAGTCTAGGAAAATGGCTGAGGCCAGTATTTTGGTAGCTCACGAGCAGTTCAACTGTCCAGTATGTCTGGACTTACTAACCAATCCAGTAACTATTCACTGTGGACATAGTTTCTGTCTGGTGTGTATAAATGATTGCTGGGATCAGGAAGATAAAAGTGGTGTTTACAGCTGTCCACAGTGTAGAGAGACATTCACACCGAGGCCTGTTCTCCGCAGAAACAACATGCTGGCTGAAGTGGTGGAGAAACTGAAGAAGACTAATTTTCATGCTTCTTCTACTGCTGATGAGTGTTACACAGGACCTGGAGACGTGGAGTGTGATTTCTGCACTGGAAAAAAACATAAGGCTGCACAGTCTTGTCTGGTGTGTGTTGTGTCAATGTGCGAGCGTCATCTTAAACCGCATCTTGAAGTTGCTGCTTTAAAAAAACATGCTTTAGTTACAGCCACGACAAAACTCCATGAAAAGATCTGTTCTCAACATGATGAAGTCTTAAAGATCTACTGTCGCACAGACCAGAGCTGTATCTGCTGCTTGTGTATGCTGGATGAGCACAAAGGTCACGACACAGTTACAGCCAAGGCAGAAAGAACCGAAAAACAGGTAAAAAAAACAAAATGCTTGGCTAGCTGCTATTAGGATGTTCAAGTTTAATAAAGGCCTGCTTTGCATGGACAACTTTCCATAAATGCAAACACTTTACCGGGCATTGGTTGTTTTAGAAAGATATTTAAATGTACTAGTCTATACCTGTTCTACACCAAGCCATCAAAATAATGTAGGGCACATGCTTGTAGTTAAAGTAGTCACTCTCTGCATATGTCGTGCCTCAATTTTTATGTTTCATTTATGTTCCAATATTTAAAAGCATTTGTTGTTATATATCCAGCAGCTAAAATCTACAACCACCACTTGTCGTATTCCAAAATGGTAAACACCATGGGAAAACTCTCAGATACACCGCCCTCTAGTGTTTAGCTGGTGAGGGAAACCTTGACATTAAAGCGCCGACATTGTCTTCCGTTGAGTTGACGCAGATAATTAATAATTGTCTGGGCACATAAAAGTTTGAGCAATGTCAGTAAGCTTATTAAATAAACAATAAACTTATTAGCCATTATTTACCTTGTAATTTCTAGCAAATCAAATTTTAAATGGTTAAATAAATGTAATGTTCCTAGAGTAATCTTAAGGAGAAGCAGAAGACATTACAGCATATAATCCATGAGAAACAGGAGAAGGTAGATGAGCTGAAACAGACTATGGTCGTTATCATGGTAAATATGGAATAAAATACATTCACTGTGTCAACACGTCTCTCGTGATTTTAAAGCAAAGATTATTTTTCATCATGCGTGGACTTATTTTTGCAGAATTGTGCACAGGCAGCAGTACAGGAAAATGACAGGGTCTTTACTGAACAGATCAACTCTTTAGAGAAAAAGCGATCAGAGGTAGCAGAGCAGATCAGAAACAAGGAGACGATTGAACTGAACCGAGCGAAACGACTGATGAAGCAACTAGAGCAAGAGATTTCTGATCTTGAAACAAGAATCAACGGGTTCGAGCAACTTTTTAACACACAGGATCACATCCACTTTCTCCAGGTACCAATGGCTCCAGGCAATCTCTGCTAAATCTCTGCTCAATGGTCCATTGTGGTTGGCTTTGCTACAATCCTGGCGAGATGCTTAATCTTACTTGCTTTCCACCCATAATCATTGGTTCAGGGGACACTGCACAGTTCCTTTATTTAGAGAAAAATTGATGCACAATAAAGTGCAACACTGATACGTGTGATGGCCAGCATGATACGTGTGAATGTGCAACATATATAATGTGCAATGCCTTGTGTTAAGAACTATTATGTCAAGCAGCATATAGTGTTTCCTAAGAGTTACGTACTATAGGTAGTTTTACCATGCTGGTTCATGGTTGCCGGCTGCGTTAGCACTGTTGCCTCACAGCAAGAAGTCCTGGGTGTGATCACCGGTTAACTGGATTTCTCCCACAGTTCAAAAACATGCAGTCAGGTTAATTGAAATACTGAAATTGTCCCGTGAGTTTGTGTTTGACCACTTTAGTGTGGTAATTCGCCCAGTGTGTGTCTCATCATGAACCTAAATAGGATTAAACTTTAGTAAACCTAGACTAAGGATGGATATATTATTTAAATAATATAAAAAAGGTTCCCCTAATATTCCATACACTAATTGACCCATTGAAATCTTTGATAAAATAAATGTTTGAAAAGAATGTTGGTTCACACAAACTATCTAAGACAATATGTAAATGGACCAATAGTACAGTATTTTGTTCTGAAATGTTTTCCAATGTGTTTTTTTCCATTTTATAGAGTTGGCAAGAACTTTGTGAGTCTTATGGATGTACAGACTCTGTCAGCATCACTTCTAGTCAACACTCCTCATTTGATGGTTTAAGGAAATCTTTACTAAATCTGAGAAAGCGGCTCGAAGATTTCTGCATGACTGAATTTGACTGTATATGTCTGTATGGTGAGCTAACCATAAAACTTTAAATGTACTTATCTAAATCGACAGACAGATAGATAGACAGATAGATAGATAGATGCAGTTATATATTTCATATTTGTAAGTTAATTTTTCTTTCATAACAGATTTTTGCTGTCTGACTCTGGACCCCAACACAGCACATCGTTACCTCTGTCTGTCTGAAAATAAGAAAGTGCTAACATGGACTGGAAAAGACCAGAATTACACTGATCATCCAGAGAGATTTGAGTCTCATGCTCAGGTGATGTGTAAGGAGAAGGTGACTGGATGCTGCTACTGGGAGATGGAGTGGAGTGGTGATGGAGGGGTATTCATAGCAATCGCATATAAAAAAATCGCCAGGAAAGGATCGAGTTCTGACTGTGTTTTGGGGTGTAATAAACACTCCTGGAGTCTGCGATGTTCTAATTCCTCTCTCTCCTTTTGGCACAACAACATTGAGACTAAGCTTTGTGGTCCTTTACCCTCCAAAATAGCAGTATACGTGAATCACAGTGCGGGAACTTTGTTCTTCTACAATGTCTCTAAAACAATGACGCTCATCCACAGTGTTCAGACCAAATTTTCTCAGCCAATTTATGCTGGCTTTGCAATTACATTTGGAAGTTTAACATTATGTCAGTGATGCATCTACAGTGTAACAGGGGTCTCATATAGATCCCAAATACTCAATGTTAGGGAATAATTTACATTGCATTTAAGGGAAGATGTGATTTGTTGCTAGTAGAGTAAAGGTAAAAGGCTGAAAAGGCTCCACATGTACTTGTAAGATTCATTCCTATATAAATCTGTCTTTATATGTTGGGTGTTCTGTAAAGTGAGGGTGACATTGTGGCTTAGACATAAGTAGATGTCTTTGTCTGCTAAACTTTTTCAGGATCAGAATATACTAAAACTTTTTACTAAATGATTCAAAGATGAGCAGTTTTGTTTCGCCCTATGAAATGTACATGTATTCTCTGATTTTATTTATGATTACATACAGGTTAAGGATGCGTTAGCCCATTGCTAACACGTGCATTGTAAAATTTTACTAACCTTTAGTTAGAATCTTTTCTCAGGTAACTGGTTCTACTGTGCGTGCTTCATTATTCTAAAAAGAACACACCCTACCCCTTAACTCAAAAGCTCCAAGAGACATGAATAGAGAAGGAAATAAAAAAAACTCATTATAAAGAACTGTTTCTTATTGTCTGCCGTTATGTCAATACAGCACCTTCTGACAAAAGCATTACATTCTCCAATGAAAGGTCAAGCCAGTGGTATGTAGATGCAATGTCGGTACAACACCAACGCTTTTACTTGGGTCAAACTGTTCACTGAAAAAAATCCTGGCTGGTCTATCAGGCACCATTGTCACTTCACAGCAAGATATTTCTGGGTTTGTTTACAGGGCTTTCTATGTTGTTTGCATGTTCTCCACGTTCCTGCGTGGGTTTCTTCCGTTTTGTTCGCTCTTACAGTCTGAAGACATGCAGTCAAGTTAATTGACTACTTAACTACAGGTTAAACACTGAATTTAAAATACTGGCCTATTAGGTTTAATGAAAAGCTGAAATGAAAATATTTTAATCAAACAATAAAACAAATTACGACAGCTTCAAATGTACATGTTGCAATAGTTATATATATATATATATTGTCTTAAAGTTTAACTAATTTACTAAAACTAGTATCTCTATCTATTTTACCCTTCAGTCGACTTCGACCCTGGGTTACGCTGTGCACCGCTACCGATCCCTCAGAGTATCTCGGCAATTACATTTTACGGGGTAGGTTGCCAGGTCTTTCCCCAATTTTGTATCTCTACAGGGGTCTTGTGTGTGACTACTGGACATTTTACACATTTCCGATCAGCCTAGTCCATGTTTTTGGATTGTGGGAGGAAACCGGAGTACCCGGAGGAAGCCCACGCTGACACGGGGAGAACATGCAAACTCCGCACAGCCCGACCTAGGGATCGAACCCGGGACTTCTTGCTGTGAGGGACAGTGCTGAACCACTCAGCCACCGTGCCGCCTAAAACTCGTATAACAGGTACAAATGTTCCTCTTTTCTCTTGAATACAGCACTTCCTTTATTATTTCAGCTCCTCCTGCTTTTTTATTCACATAATTACACAGCCACTGATGTTCAGTTCACAAAAGGCTAAACTCGGTGTGCCACGTTTGCTCTCTCAATCTCAAGTTATTGTGAAATGGCAGAGAACAAAATGTCAACAGATGGGTTTTCAGTAGACAGTTTCAGCTGTCCGGTGTGCCTGGATCTCCTGAAGGATCCGGTGACCATTCACTGTGGACACAGTTTCTGCATGGTGTGCATTAACTGTCATTGGGATGGAGAACAACAGAAGGATCTTTACAGCTGTCCACTGTGTAGAGACTCGTTCACTCCGAGACCTGTTCTACGCAGAAACAACATGTTGACTGAAGTGGTGGAGAAAATGAAGAAGGCAAAGTTTGGAGCCACGTCTGTTGGCCATGTAGTTGTGTATTGTGATTTCTGCACCCAGACAAAACACGTTGCTGTCAAGTCTTGTCTGGTGTGTCTAACCTCGTTTTGTGAAGCTCATCTCGAACCTCATCTTAGACTTCCTGCTTTGAAAAAGCACACATTGATCGAAGTGTCTTCAAAACTACAAGAGAAGATCTGCTCTCAACACGACGAAGTGCTGAAGATTTACTGTTGTACTGACCAAAGATGTATCTGTTGTTTGTGCATGTTGGATAACCACAAAGATCACGAGACTGTCTCGATTACATCAAAACGAATAGAAGAACAGGTAGGAACAAGTTCACTAAGATGACAATATATTAAGAATCACATGAAAGATTTAAAATGTTTTTTATTTTCATCATTCGAGTTTGATTTTGAAATTGCAGTGTAAATCCTGTTCTTGACATAGACTCGAATATTTAATTGCAGTTGTGATTAATAGTGTTATAGCTTCAGTTTCCTCCCAAAGTCTAAAAACATGCAGTTAAGGCAAGTTGAAGATACGAATCTGAAAGTGTAAAACATGACATTAATCAATAAACAATAATTAGCAGTATAAGTTGTGATTATAGTTGTGATTTACAGTTTTTCCACCGAATTTTACTAAATATTACTTTTGAACAGTATTTTATTAAGTTATGTTTTACTTTATACTCTTCGAAATAAAAACAGAATTGATTTATCATTAGAAAGAGTTAGATCAGCGACTGATGAAGATCCAGCAGATACTCAAGAAGAAGCAGAAGGAGGTTCAAGAGCTGAAACAGGCTGTGATCGATATTCAGGTGAGAACTAAGAACTGTTATTGGCTGTTATTCTTCAGATGAGTTTTTAAATGTACGTTCTTTTTTTAATAGCACAATGCACAAGCGTCAGTAGAAAACAGCCAGATCATCTTTACTGAACTCATCAGCAGCTTGGAGAAAAAACACATCGAGATGGTATCGCTGATCAGAGATCAGGAGAAGGTTGAACTGAGCAAAGCTACAAAGCTCCTTGAGAAAGTGGAACATGATATTGCGGATCTTAAGAAAAAAAGCAAGGAACTGGATCAACTTTCCCTCACACCAGATCATATTAGTTTTCTCAAGGTAGTAATAAAAGCTTGATTTGTACATGTGCATCTTCATGGCACAATAACTCTTCAATAACAAGTTCTACTTCTCAGTTTTGTGTTTTCTCTTATAGACCTTCCAGTCAATCTGTCGTGTCCCGGTTGTAAGAGAGGACTCGGTCAGCATTGTTTTAAATCAACAGTTCTCATGTGATCGAGTAAAGAAATCTCTTTCATGTCTGAAAAAGCAAATCGAGGAATTCTGTGTTAAAGATGTGGATTTTACTGTCAGTAAAAACCCTGGACACGGTAAGAGGAATTAAACTCGCTTTACCAAAGTGAGACGGCATCGGTCGTCACTGTTTTACAGTCCATCTGCAGTCTCACAGCACCCTACCTGAGTGCTGTTTAGTTATTATTTTTTTATTACACTACTATTATTAAGAGCTTACAATGTCATAGCAATGTTGGGATTTTAAGAATTTGACTTTACATGCTGTTTTTTTTCTACAGCTTTATCCGCTCAGACGTTTTCTCCAGAACCTAACAGGAGAGAAGACTTCTTAAAATGTATGTATGACACATTTTGACTGTTGTTTATAGAATAGAATAGAATAGAATAACCTTTATTGTCATTATAATTTGCATTACAATGAAATTATATTAGCTGCTCCTCGGTGCATGTTTAAAAAGATAAGAT
>JAOTRQ010014819.1:0-18040 GCA_028565875.1 Hoplisoma paleatum
ATTATGGCTTTCCATAGTTGGAGTTCCGATGCAAAGGATGCCGGGAAATGTAGTCGGGAGTAGCTTCGGTGATAAACTCCTTTTTGCACAATTTGCATACAACAGTCGTCTTTTTAAAGCTTTTTTAAAGCGTTTTTTAAAGCTAAAGTCTCTCAGTGGAACAAGAGAAGCGGCTTCGTCGTCCACCGTTGTTGTTTGTGAATGTCACTTGTGCAGATTTACAGGCATGTTAGAACATGCGAATACAAAAGCTCCGCCTCCAAAATGCGATTAATTGCGTTAAAATTTTTAACGCGTTAAAGTCTAAAATCATTGTAATTAATTAATCGAAATTAACGCGTTAAAGTCCCGGCCCTAAGCTGAATATAATGTAAAGCTTTTTCTCTTTTGTAAATATTGTATAATCTTTTTGCACATAGTCCAATTAAATATAAAATGTCAGATTGGATTGATTCAATTTTGAAAAGAATGCGCTAAGCAACAGTATAGGTTAAAATACATTGTAAATGTGAAATGCTGTAGAATGTATTTTTGGTTACTCAAGGTAAGAATTTCCTCAGCTCCCAAAACTAATGGTAGCTTGGATGTAAATGTGTTCACGGTTGGTGTTTGGTGCCTTGTGTGATGTTCTATTTTCATATAGGTAAGAAAAAAAAATCACACCCCATGTGTTCAGGGCACTTGCTGCTCTTTTACTATTGATATAAAGGTATTAATTTAAATGTTGTGATCAGTTCCCAGCACATTTACTTGACTTGTTCTTGGCTTAACTTTTTATTCATGCATTTCAAATATTACATGTTGTATTGCCAATAAAAAAAATGTTTTATAGGATGACATAGCTGCTGCCCCAGAGGACACAAGACGTAAGCAGAAACCAAATATATTGTTTTTAAGAATTTACCTTTTTGAAGCTTTGAATTATGTTGCTTATATTTTAAATGTATGCTTCATTTCAGAACTCTATAAAGATTACCGTCTACTTAAAGAGGAAAAAGAAAAGAGTACCAGGAAGAGCGAAAATCATGTTCAAGCTCAAGAGGTACACTGCATTCAAATGAAGTACCTTAGTTTTCTTTTTCTTTCACAGGTTATTAGTAGGTTTAATTTTTTTATTGTTTCTTTAATAGGATTGCTGGGGCTCTCATCTTAATCGGAAAAATTTGCCAGCTGCTGTCCCAAAACTCACATCTAATGATAAGGAAGCATTACAAAGTTCTGCCGAGTATTTTGGAATGAAATTGAAGTCCAACCTCATTAACTCAGCAACAAAGGTAAATTGATAAAAGGTTGCTTATATGCATCTGCTGACTTCTTTTTATATATTTTAATATGAACACAGACCTTTCAATTTCTATTATTGGAACAATAATTTTTTTCTATTATGATTGACCTGTTTAAAAAGTAGTTGCCCCAAACTCCCATAATCAACAGCTAAGAAAATATTTACTATATTTTCAGTTACAAAAACACAAAAGTAATCCTAAACTTTTTGGCAATAATACTTAAACGTAACTCTGACCATTCCATAAGTGATAATTTCATAAATTATAATCATGTATCATGCGTATAAAGTTGTGTAAAACTTGTAAATTAAACAAGCATTCAGGACATTTTTTTTTAAGTCAAACAAATCTTTAAACTTTTGGATTAATCTAAAGTACCTTTATTGATATAAGACCCTATGCAGAAAAAAGAATGCAAACAATGTGACTATGCTTTTCTTTAAGGATATAACTTGTAAACCATTGAATCTATTTTAATTCTGTTTCATTATGAATTTTAGGAACGTCCTTTTTCTTTTAAAAAACCTACCACACCACTCGGGATGCCAGGAAAATCCTGGGAAGACAGCAGAGCTGATAACTCAAGGTCTAAGGAGACCACAAACTTTTCCCCCAAACCAGCCAAAACATGCCCAGACCCATGTGCTCCTCTTGTTCAAACAAATAGTACAGAGATGGAGATTGAACCATTGGATCTATTACCCAGCTTCACTTTCACTCCCTCTAAATGTGGCCCACTGGACACCAGGGCCGATATGAGTACTAAGAAAGTTCAGTATCTCAAACAGTCTGTGAACAAGAGACTGTCCTCTGTGGACCAGGGCTGGCTGGAGCGCTGCCAGGTCTTCAGTGAAGTAGAGAGTACAGACAAACCGGTTGCTGGCAATTTGCCAGAGGAGAAAACTCTTCAAACAAATGCTAGCAATAGAAATGTGAATATTCAACAATCTGCCTTAAAGCCCCCTGTTGAAAATGGCGTTGCCAAAGAGTCCCCACCGCGGCCATCTCAAAAGGTTCTACTTGAGGTTGATTTTAATGAACCACCACTGAAGACCAGGGTAACCAAGGATTCCAATTCTAGTTCTCAAGCTACTAAAGAAGATGCCAAACTAAATGAAGTTAAAGACTGTTTCGACCCCCCCGTAGAAGCAACTTCTAAGTCTGAAACGAAACGGCAAAAGAAAACCCCCAGATCCAAAAAAGTTCAAGAACCAACAGAAGCTTCTGATCATGAACAAAAGCCTGTTAAGAAAAAAGGAAGAAAACGGCAGAGAGAAGTCGAGGAAGGAGATGAGCAAGCAGCAGTAACCGAGGGAGTTCAAAAGAAACGCAGGACTAAGAAAGAGAACCCCACTGACAGAAGTGCTCCTAAGAAAGGAAGAAAAAAGAAAGGGATGCCAGCTGAGGAAGCAAACGATGTTGTCTCTGAGCGAAAGATGCCTCAAAAATCTTGCGTGCCTCAGGAGAACTTGCTAGGAGAAGTTGATGAAGAAGATGTGAGAGCTACATCAGCCAGGAGAAATAACCCACAGAAAAGCAGGTAGGGATTAACCGGTGTTTGAAGCAAACATGGTTGTAAAGACAGCTGTGACCTGATGGTTAAAGAACTTGCCAATTCTGAAAGTCAACAGGTAACGATTGTGAGTGAGCAAGGCACCAAAACCCTTAACTGTTCTTTAACTGGGTTTGATTGCGATCATGCAGGTCGATGCAGGGCTTACTGGGCAGACTTTGCATTTTCTTCCTTGTGTCTGTGCAGACTTACTTTGGGTGTTCTGGTTTTCTCAGACAGTCCTTAAACATGCAGGCAAGGCAAACTGAAGATAGTAATTTTGATGTGACTTTTGTGTCAATGAATGACATTGAGTGTAAAACATGACATTAAAAGCTCAGTAAATAGGGAAAGTTTGCTCCACCACCTGGCTGCTCTTACAGAAAATAACATCAAATGCTGGTTCCAAACCCATTCGTGTTCAACTTCTTAAGTGAGCATAATTGTTTAGAATCGAATGCGGGCAGTTAAAGGAAGCCATTAAGGCGAATGCAGCGATTGGGTAATGTGGCAGCGTTGGTTCAAAGCCAGGCAGGCAGCTGCATTCTGAATAGGCTACAGGGGTTTCATAGTGGACATGGGAGCATCTGTTCGAACCCAATTGCAGTAGGCCAGCTTTGAGATGACGAGTGATTAGACAAGAATTTGAGTGGCTTCCATAGAGAGAAATTATTCAATCTTTTTGATGATTTAGATGAGGAATCAGCACGATCTTGTCATGATAGATGCATGAGGAGAAAAGGACAGCTGTCTGTTCAGAACACAAGATTTTAATACAATATGTCGGGATTTTAACTGTGGGTCGTTGTGAGTAGATCTTGCCACATTCCTGTTCTTAATTTACTTCTGGATGAATGAAGTATCTGTCTGTCCATTTATCTGTCTATTTGCTGTCTATTTGTGTCCTTGAGCACGTGCTCTTTATGGTGTTTTCGTAGCCTAGTGCTTGTGATCGGAAGGTTGCCGTTTCAATTTCGGAGTCGACAAGTCACGGTTGAAGTGCCTTTGAGCAAGGCACCGACTACCTAACTGTTCTATGGGTGCAGTGTGGGAGCCAGGCTTTTGTGCTCACGGTTGCCATTTAGTGCATGTTGACTAGTGTTTCGTTTCATAGATTGTGTTAAAATCTGGAGGGAAAATTCTGCTCTGCTCTGTGGTAAAAGCATCAGTGGTAAAAAAAAGTATTCTAAATCTAAAATTAAAGGTTGGTTCTCTAGCTAAGCAGCCCTGGAATGACTCAACAAGTGTTGGTCAGTTTTTTGGAGGATCATGCTCTTGCTACAGTGTCTTCCTGGAAGATCTCGTCTGGACAATCGGCATGAAACTGATCAGCAGGGACGGGTTTTTACTAAAAACTTATATACCCACCATGCCAGCTCACATAACAAGCTTTGCTTTATGAGCTCTGTATTACTTTTATTTGTCAACAAGGATTTCAAAATAACAATGTCTCTTTGGATTTATTAAGGATTTCCAAAAACACAGATGGCAACTATGTGAAGATTAACCTGAAGAAGAAGTCTCATGTTAAAGGCTTTGCATTGAGGGGTGCTGCACTTCGCAAGCAGGTAAGTACAAATGTTCATATGTTGTTCAGTGTTTTTCTGAATTTGTGATGCCATCAAGTCTCTGTGTTGGTGGGTGTTCCTGTGCTGTGGCTTTAGATGTATATGCAGAAATTCCAGCTGAAAGGTGAGCGGTTTGGTGGAGGAAGTGGTCGGGGGAGAGGAAGATTCGGGAGCTTCAACAGACAAGGAGACACTTGCTATAAATGTGGTGGCACAGGACATTGGGCAAGAGACTGTCGGGGACCAGGTAAGAAAACGAATGAGAATGAATATGAAAGATCATATTTTTGGTAGGATTGATTTTGAATTAGACTTTATGTTTTTCCTTAAGCTCTAGCTTTGGGTGTGAGTAACACAGCTCAGCAGGAGACTCCTGTAGAAGAGGAGGAAACATTTGAACTGCCCACTTTAGAGGAAGTAGCCAGAGCCACGGGAACCTTGCGATCAGAACCTATTGGTAAGTATAAGTCGGTCTTATGCAGTAATTACTCTTCTCACTAGACTGTGTGCAGTGTCGTTAGAGAAATGTACAAGTTACTTTGTGTTTTTTACTTTGTGGGGTCTGCATGTAGCAGACGCCAAAAGCGATACAAGGCACCATCCTGACCAATTGAGGAATAAGGGCTTTGCTCAGTGACCCAACAGCGGCAACTTGGTGGTTGTGTGACTTGAACTTTTGTTTCTCTAAATCAGAACCTTAACCACTCCAATCATTGAGATTGTGTATTATGGTCCTAGCACTTAATGTGTGTGTAGTACTCACTCATGCACTCCCGCCCACAATGGAGCCTGGAGCCCAACAATAAATAAAGTTGGTACAAGGCACACATTAACACCCCGGACTGGTTGCCCGCTCATCGCAGGGCACAAAAACACAAACACACTCGTTAGGGCAGTCTAATGTCTTTATATATATAAATATAAAAAGAAATATACACACACTCACAACAAAAACAAGCTTTCATCTGTTTCAGCATTATTGCCCACGAGCATAAGAGATGCAGATGACCAGGATGAAGACAAGGGGGAGGAAATTCTGCTTAATGTGATTCGACCGGATTATGAGCGACCACCTCCACCTCCTCCCGTGGAGCCTCTATACCAGCCCACACCAGATGGCAAAATTCAAGGTGAGTTTGTATTAGCTTAACTGTCCAGGTTGTGATCTTGATATGTAGTTGCTCTTGAATTTATTCTTTATTGTCTTTTACAGACGTTCCTGCTGAAGTGTACCGAGCACTTCATGACTTCGGTTACAAGTCTTTCAGACCTGGCCAAGAGAGTGCCATCATGAGAATCCTCTCAGGTCTGTCTCACAAAAAAGGATCATGCAAATGCTTTATTTGCTATAACTTTTTTTGTGTTGGTTGGTTTTGTTTAGGTTTATCTACACTTGTTGTTCTTTCCACTGGCATGGGAAAATCTCTGTGCTACCAGCTGCCTGCCTACCTCTACGCTCAAAGGGCCAACTGCATAACCCTCGTTGTGTCACCTTTAGTATCGCTCATGGATGATCAGGTAATTTGCTATTCAAGGATGAAATGGAAGCAGGGGGGCACGGTACTTAAATGGGTAGCATTATCTCTTCACAGCAACAAGATCCTGGACTGGGACCTTTCTCTGTGGAGTTTGTATGTTTGTATGTTATGTGCTGTGCTGGTTTACACCGAGTGTTGACGAACCTACAAACCAATTTTATAAGATCCACCCATCGAAATTTTCTTTCATGGTCACCCATAAAAAATCTTTGACATAGAAATGGATAAAACTCAGTATCCCCCCCAAAATGATGGGAACATGCATAAGGGTATATACAGTAGATACTTCGCTATCAAAACATCAAGCACTTTACAAGGAGGAGTTCTAGTAAAGGTTAACTATTTTGTTATTTGTCTTTGCATTAAGTCTAGTGTTGTTTTGTCCTTCTGGTCCTCAGCTTTCAGGTTTACCACCAAAGCTGAAAGCAGCTTGTATCCACTCAAACATGTCTCAGAAACAAAGGGAGACTGCCATTGAAAAGGTAAATACTTCACAGATGTCACAATAAAGACGTCATGTAAAAATGTAGAATATCATTAATGATCACAATAATTATTCTTGATTTCTGAGTGTAGGTGAAAGCAGGTCAGGTGCATGTTTTGTTGCTGTCTCCAGAGGCTCTGGTCGGCGGAGGACATTCCGGTTCCGGCTGTCTTCCACCTGCTGATCAGCTTCCACCAGTAGCCTTTGCATGCATTGATGAAGCTCACTGTGTGTCGGAGTGGTCCCACAACTTCAGGCCCTGCTATCTCAGACTCTGTAAGGTAAGACCACAGGAGAAGTATTGATTTATCCATTTTATTCTTGAAATTTGAGCTTCCATTTTTCCACCGATGGGCACTCATTTATCAAGCAACATTTATTTTGTCTATGATTTTATATGTTGCTCAGAAAACGTAAGCGATGTCTTTGTACAATCTAGTCTCACATAAAGCTGAATTGTCTGAAAATTCATTTTCTCTTTGATCCATAAATGAAAAAAAAAAAGTTTTTGTAAACAGCAGTGGTTTTTAAAGATCAACAATCTTGCGTCGTGTTTAGGTTCTAAGGGATCGTCTGGGTGTGCGTTGCTTGCTGGGTCTAACAGCCACCGCCACTCTGTCCACCGCCCTGGACATCGCCCATCACCTGGGCATCAGTGATCAGGACGGTATTGCTGTACGCTCTGCTGCCGTGCCCCATAATCTTCAGCTATCAGTATCTATGGACAGAGATAAAGACCAGGTATGATTCCTCTTTTAATGCTATAAGTTTGAAATGCATACCTGTCTACTATATCAGTGTTTTTGTGCTGAAACTTTTTTTCCAGGCACTGGTGACTTTACTGAAGGGTGAACGTTTTGGCTCACTTGAGTCCATTATTGTGTACTGCACGAGACGAGAGGAAACGAACCGCATCGCTGCACTACTGCGTACCTGTATGCAGGGGGTGATGCTGAGAGAATCCTCACATTCTATAAAGGACATGGAGGAGGAGAATCCTGTTGGCAAGAAAAAGAAAGCATTGGGTAATCAGTGATGTACTCATACACAGTATGTGCATGAATTACCTTTCCAATTGCATTTTAATTTAAAATATTTCAAATTAACAGTTTGCGCTTTTTTTAACGAGCATCGTCAAGAAGCAGTTTTAATAAGAAACAAACGAACACGTTCTCTGGATCTCTGGCATCAGTGACGTTTTCAAAACAATCACTGATAGTCTTTGTCATTTCTAAACTTTCCCCACAGCCAGGAAGAAGATCCGAAAGCCCCTGAAGTGGATCGCCGAGGCCTACCATGCAGGAATGTCTGCTTCAGACCGCCGGCGTGTACAAAACAATTTCATGTGCGGCGAGCTCCGTCTAGTGGTAGCCACTGTGGCTTTCGGAATGGGTCTGGACAAGTCAGACGTACGTGGCATCGTCCACTACAACATGCCGAAGAGCTTCGAGAGCTACGTGCAGGAAATCGGCCGTGCAGGCCGCGATGGAGTACCCGCCCACTGCCACCTGTTTTTGGATCCAGATGTGAGCTCACTAACGTTCCACTGTTCATATGTACACACACATACATACACACATCCATCCTGTGTATATAATCTCATAGTTTGTATATCTGAATACTTGGACAGTACTTTCTTTGTTCTTTGTATGTACTCGCATACACGGCAAAAAATAAAACCATTGTTAAAACTTAACATAATTCTCAAACTATAGATGTACATTGTTTTTTAAATGCTTGTGTGTTTTATTCTTGATGTTCACAGGGTGCAGATCTGCACGAGCTGCGCAGGCACATCTATGCAGACACGGTGGACTTCTTTACTGTAAAGAGACTGGTGCAAAAAGTCTTTCCTTGCTGCAAGTGCAGACTCATCCATCAGAAAAATGAGGAATTAGCTCAGGTGACTGCAGTTCCAGCTAGCAAAACCATCCACATGAAAGCACTTAACATACTGAATCTTCTTAGGTTTTCTATTGTATTTAGATCAGGGCAGTGTGATGACTCTGAGAGGCTTGATTGCTTTGTTGTTGTTGTTGACCTGCTTTGTGAAAAACTTGGCTACCGATCAGAGATTGCTCTGACTGTGTGCCGTTTCAAAAAGTAATCTAGCAGAGAGCTTAATCCCCCGAACTTAAAAGTAATAACCTTGTTTTTTTATTATTAAGCCTGTCCAAGGTGATCAGAATAAACGTTCCTCCTGAACAATGGTGACATTTGACTATTCCCTTACTGTAAAGTTGAGCTAAATGTGTTGTCTTGAATTGTGCTTTTGCTGTTTTTGAAGGCCTCGGAGATAAATGATGCCGAGCTAATGGAGATAATGGACCACTGCGAGGAATTTGGAGAGCTGCAAGATACAGTTAGACACACCGAAACCGAATTAGAGCTGCCAAGTGCCGCACGCAAGAGTGAGAGCTCACAAGAGTGGAACAAGCCAAATCTACAGAGGGAATGTCTACGATCTGTTGAGGGAGAAGAGAAGCACCATGAAGGACAGGACCAGGGTGCTGAGGAGGGAAGAGCAAATGACTGGGAGATTGAGGAGAGCCAGGGGGGTAATAAAGGTCAGCGTGTATGTCACACTCATGAGAGAGCTGTTCCAATGCAAGATACAGTGGATGAGTTGGACATCACAGAAGAGGGTGAGATAAGGTTTCTTGACGAGAAAATACTTTTCTATAATATTTTGAAGCAAATCGTTAAAAACTGACTGGGTGTGTTCTGGTGAGTTTGTTTCAGCGTCACTGTTGTGTTCTCAGGCTTGGAGACTTTGCTGTGTTATCTGGAGCTTCACCCTCAGCGCTGGGTAGAACTCATGCACCCCACTCTGTCTGCTTGCCGTCTGGTCTGCTATGGAGGTCCCCGGCAGCTTCGGAACCTCACTAAAGTGTAGGGTGTTTTTAAATACATTCACAGTTTTCTTCAAGTCTGTACAGGATATAAGTTATAGTAAGTTTCACAGACCTTGTTCTGCAGAAATATCAGATTTCAAGTTTTTTTTTTTTTAATGAAAAGTATCACAATTCACAGCGGTCATAAAAGCTATAAGCACCTCAGTCTACTGGTGGTTGAATTTAAACCTAGAACATCTTGATTGGAGCCGCAACACTCTTTATTCACAGAACTGGTTTGAAGTTTGTGTGGATTATTGCAGTAATTCAAACTCTGCACCATCTCTTGTATAATGCTGTAGTGGTCTTTTCCTCCTCCGTCTCACCCTGGCCGCTATAGAGTGTTATTTTGCAATATTTTCAAGCATTATTCCTAAGGGCGCTTAAAGAGATAGAGAAGGGTACATTGAGAAAAGGGGAGAATGCACATCCTACAGCTAAGTTTTTCAATACCTTTTGTTACGTGTGTGTGTGTGTGAGAGAGAGAGAGAGAAATAAAACTATTGAAAATAACTATCCTCTAAATTTGACATAGAACAGGTGTATGCTAGTTCTTTTCTTATAAATAGAATATTGAATTATTATCTCCTTCAATATACAGACTTGCAGCGTCCGATAATAGATAACCCACCATGATTCATGGACCGTGGATTATGAAAGGCATGTCACGGCGCTAAGAATCAAACATCCGAGCATTGAGACGACCCTGTATAGCCAGTAATGATGTACCCTACATTGCCATGTTTTTCAGCTGTGCCCCTGTTGCAGTGGTGCTGGCGAGAAAGCGTCTAGCAGGGGAGAATGTGGCAGGCTTTGACTCCTTGGAATTTGATGTCGTAGAACTAGCCGACACCATGGGCTGGCAGCTTCCACTGGTCAAGAGAGGCTTGAGACAGCTGCAGTGGGTCTCACGATCTGGTACGATTAACTCGCTTTTGCAAACGAATGCCTGAACAATTAATATTTAAAGAAATGAATGTTGTTTTAATTTCTGATCAACGGTTTGACCTGGTCTGAGAGGTGGGATAAGATTAGGACCCTGATTATTCCTCATGTCGGAGCAGGTCCAATTGACCTGCCGGTTGATCCATGTGGAGTCCCGGATGTTAATCATTTCTGTATATAGACGTCCATTAAGAGATGGTCAGGTGCTTGTGTGAAGAATGTAGTGCAGATCCGAATTGGAATTGGCAGAATGTTTTATGCAATCTGGTGTGGGTCTTGTAGAGCATAGATTGAAATACTTTGATTATATATGTCCAATTGTTAATTGCTACAAAATATAAAATTCCAGTTGATCTGCTAGGATCATTCACTCCTTTGATAATCACATTTACTGTTTGGAATTGTCCAGCTGTGTAATGCATGTTATATGGTGTGTTTAGGAACAAATGGTGGTTCCGGTCATAGTGGCGTGCTTGTCGAGTTCTCTGCTCTGTCCTTTTACTTCCGCTCCTACGGAGACCTGACGCCTGAGGAAATGGACGAGGTGTGTGCGTTCCTGCATGGCCGGGTTCAATCACGGGAAAAGACTCAACTCTTTCAGCTCAAAGCTTGTTTCAATGCTTTCCGCAGGTCTTTATAATGCACCACAACAGTGCCTCTGTGGTCGCACAGTAACCACATAAGAACTGGCACCTCAAACTCACACGGCTCATATCCACCTCAAAACTAATGCAGTTATCACCCAGGCTGGTTAATGCTTTCTACACGCAAAAAAAAAAGATTACAGTAGAACCTTGACTCAAAGATTTTATTTGTTCCAAAGAGTCAAAACTTCTTAAATAGATTTTACCTTTAAGAAATAATGTACGAAGAATCAATCCATGCCAGAATTAGCAAACCACCCCTTATAGAATTCACTTTTAAACTCTGTTAATCAAATGAAACAATGTATTTACATTTGAAATATGTATCTCTTTCACAGATATAACACTCAACACGTGCACAAGGATGTATTTTTATGATGGCAATCAAATCATAGAAGATTTCTTTTTATTTACAATTTTATAACGACCTTGCATTTAAACTGTTAATCTGACTCGAACAAAAATATGAACAGATCTCAGTCAAAAACGGTCACTTTTTATCCAAAAGTATATAAAGAAATCCATTGATTGCAAATGTGGAGTACAATCAAAAATTCCCAAAATATTTACATTAGAGTCCATATGATTTTAATCCAGTTTGTTAAGTAGGTTTATCAGCCGGTGAAACACTTTATTCTAAATAGATTGAACATAAACATTGTTTACAGTTTATATATAAAGGAACTTGTTAGCACCAGAATAAAACCTAATCCGTACCTGAAACATTTTGCTGTCTTTTATCAGGTACGCTTATCTACTCTCCTTGCCCTTTAATGGTTAGAACAAATTATTGAACATATACAGTTCTATTCTGTTATATATAGAACAGCACAGTAACCCTTAGTGGCTGTACTGTACTCAAGGGACAGTGTAGCCTAGTGGGTAGAGCATTGGGCTGGGAACCCAATAGGTGGGGGTCCAAATCCAGGCTCTGCTACACTCCGCTACACTGTTGGGTCCTTGAGCAAGACCCTTAACCCTGTCTGCTCCAGGGCCAGTACATTGGCTGACCCTGCGCTCTGACCCCAACTTCCAGTCAAGTTGGGATATGCGAAGAGAAACATTTCATTGTACTGTGTATATGTGTAATGACAAATACAATTGAATTTGATTTCAGATATTAATATAATTTATGTACAATGTTGCTTAACAAATTAAACATCTTCTCTTTTTCTGACAGCTGACTCACAATGGGAATAATCTTCAAGAAGAATGTATGTCTAGACCTATATGCAGGGTCTCTCTCCATGTGTTAATGGGTTATGGATCACCTAGATGTCTATAAAACCGACTTATTAGAAAGCGAAGTTATGTATAGAAATGTAATGTATAGATAAATATATATAAATAAACATTTAAAATGTACTGTAGTAAATTTGATTAAAAAAAATAAGACAGAAGCTTGTTATAAAAGGTTTAAACTTATTGTTTCGGTTGTATCTAAATTTATTTAGGCAGTTTTTGAAATAGCAAATCTGGCAACTTTGCACCTAATGTGCACTTTTTTTAAACTTTGCACCTTTGCACCAAATTAAATGTTTTTCAAATAAACTACTGTGGTGTGTTAATACACAGACAGGTAACTACTAAATGATGTATCCAGGTTTCTATGATATTTTGAAGAACAAAGTGTTTGTTACTCTAGATTATCTATATTTTCTGTTATTACTATATTATGATTTTTTATTATTAGTTCGTACTATATGTATTATACATAAATGAACAATCTTTGTTGTTTGCATAACACAGGAGAGTTGTATCGCTCTTTTTTCTGTTAAAAAAGTTACACTTATTCTGAGTACATTTTTACTTAATAGTTCTTTTGCTGGTGCACAATGTTCATTCAAACCTGACAAATTAAATTCTCTGTTATTACCCAAAATCTGCACTCATATATAATCTGCCAAATTGTTGTTATCTGATGACTGTTGATAACATACCAGCGTGTAAATTCCTTAGAGGTGATTTGAACTTCAGGTTCAGATTGTTCCCAAATTTTATGCATTTTATTTATGGTGACATCAACATAAGAAGACAGCCACATTCATCTTGCCTGGATAAATAATATTGTCATTTAGTCTTGCTTTCAACTGTGTGTATATCTTATTTACGATGTCAAATGTTTTATTGTGAGACATGTTTTGTCCGTACGGCAACTGCAGTTACTGTAATAAATTAATTTGTTATTGTACTTAAATACATATTTTATTTGCAAGAAATAAACAGTACGTAACTGTATGTAACTGAACCTACTTTGAAAAAGAACATTTGTAAAAATAAGTTTAACATAATTGTGAAAAGGAAAGGAAATAATATTATATACTTTTGATAACAATTGTTTCGGGATTTGACAGAAAATACAAACTGTGACGTGTTGATTATGAAGCTTTACTGAGAGCTGCTGTGAAGTTCATTTGTTCTTCTGACTATAATCACCCACTACTGAATCTTGACCATGATGCTTTGCAGATTATCAGTAATATCCTGAGTACAGGGTTTAAGAATAAGAATCTAGTCATTTTACAATACAGGTATCTATGGTGGCAGTCCCACAAAAATGTATCAGTGTCCAAAGCAAAATATAGCTTTTAACTAAATAAACAACACAAATGTGTTTAAAATCACTTTTAAATTGTGCGTTAAACTTTTGTGTGTGTGTCTTCCATGTGGGTCTCAGGTGCTTCTACAAACACTCCAAGTTTGAATAAATCCATCCATTCATTTTCTGTTATTAAAAATAGTTTAATATCAGGTAAATGGAGCCATTTTCTGTGGTATTATGATGTCATATTTACCGGCTTTACCTGGCAAACCCCACCAGAATGTTTACGTTCACTGTGCATGAGCGGTACGGTAACAGATAAAGGAGTCCCACAAGAAGTATCGTGTATTGTTGGCTGCAAAGCAACAGCTGATAGGCAACAATTTTTAGGTGGGTTTGTATGTGAACCTTACAGCCACTAAACAACGTACTGCTTTTATAACCATGAACATGCTACCAAAATTCACTTTTGTGTTTTTATCTCTGTATGAATGTTGGTGTTCATGTTTGCAAACAGCCCTGTGGTTTCCTTCATTCCAAATTGATACTGTCATTTTATAAAACTGATACAACCTCGGTTTTCTGACATTTTCATGCTTATTAGACAACACATTTTGCATTCAGACTCTCATATTTGCATAGAGACTCTAATGTTAGAAACATAGTTTTATGGTTTTCTTTTTTACATATTTCCTTTGCATGTAATTTACACAAGCTCACGGCCGATGTCAACATACACATCTGTTCTGTTTTGAGAAAATCTTTAGAAACATAGTAAAGTTCATAGACGTGTCAGATTTGTATGAAATAATATAACTGCTCTAATGTCTTGTTTCTTTTTAACATTGTTTTGCAAATTCCAGCTTGTATGCCGATACTTCACAGTAGAGCAAAAAAGGATCGCTCCCAATGGACTTGCTCAAGTAGTAAGGATCAAGGGCGTAACTTTAGGTCTAACATTGGGGGGGTTATGCTGAAATGATGTCCTTTTATTGGGGGGGGGGGGGTTACAATGACTGGATCAAATTATTGGGGGGATCATAACCCCCCTAACCCCCGTGTAAATTACGCCAGTGGTCAAGTCTCTTAAACCCATCTTAATACAATCCCCATGAGACTTTCAAAAGCCTCTCTATGTTCTGAAATGTCTTAATTAGCATCTAAAGCAAGTATATATTAAATATCTCAATAAACCGAATTGATTCCTGTTTTTTTGTTGTACTTTGTCTCTTAATATAATCTAAACTGGACGTATGACCTTCACTGACTCTCGGGTCTCACTTTGTTCCTTTGTATGGTTACTTCAGAAGGATTTCCACATCACTGCACAGGTCCGTACTCGGGCTACGTCTGCACCCGGCAGGTCATGTAAAATCATTAACCAGCCGATGTTAGGAGGAGAATAAGGACTCAGGTATGCCAGGTGAGCATACCCGGGTTGAATGAATGCATGATTGCATGAGATCCTGCAGTCAGGTTAATTAGAGATATGTGCTAGGAGATTTGCAGTGTCCGGTACAACTACGTCAACATTACAGATCTCCTTGTATACGGGCCTTAAACAGTAGGCCGGGTAATCAGGGTGCATCGGCATCTGCTGTGCACTGATTGTAAAGGCTCACCTGTCTGAGTTGATAGTGTCGCAACGTTATTTTCACTCACCCCTGAATGGTATAATTGTTGCAATCACTGTCCTGCAGCCAGTGATTGAGTTCTTTAGTGTTCACTTTACTTTTAATCTTTTGGTAGGGATAGTTAGGAATGCCCGACAACTTTCAGTATAGTTATATAGGTCTGTTTAGGAGACCGGATGGTAAAAATAATGCACCAGTACAGGTGGCTCACTAATAATAATAATAATAATAATTTGCATACTTTGCTGGACTTAAATAAATACTAAGCGCTCGGTATCTGCGTTGTGTTAAACTTTGTTCTTCTCCTTTCTTTCAGACAAGCAGGATCTGAGACCCACACTTCTCTTTCTCACCTCGAGCTGCAGTCCAGGGTTCAAGTCTAAGTCTTTCCGCATTGCCATGTTTAGTTTACTGGCACTTAGCTAATGCGTTTAACCTTTATGCTAGTCATTCTCCATTTTTGATTTTTTAAAGAAAATGAGAAACTAATTAGCATATTTTAATACATAAAACTCAGCATTTCTTGAGTATCACTAGTCAGTGGAGTTGTGTGTCTGTGTGCATGCATGCGTGCGTGCGTGTGTGTGTCCGTGCGTATGTGTGTGTGTCATGTTTATGGACTGCCGTTTACCCAGTTGGACCCACCATGGCCAGGGTAAAGCAATGGTAAAGCAGACTTAAATTAATAAATAACTAAATGCATCTACACACTTCAATCAGGCAGTAGGGTGTTTTTTAAAAAAATATTTAGCCATTTTGACAAGATAGCTAGCAGGGAGGGAATGTTCGGTAAACCAAACAATTCCGAGAACATAGAACAGTGAAAATAAACAAGAAAACGAATAAACAGATGGAAAAAGGTCAAGATTAAACAATAGTTTATATCGTAATACAGTATAATACTGCTGCCCATGTTAATGCCAGCTGCCTGGTTAAACCCAAACCTGAGGCTTCGTCAATTCCTGGAAAAGTAAAGTACACGAATCATTATGTGGAAGAATGAGTGGCTACAATCAGCTGACTCATTGTAAACAGAGTACACATACTGTAGAAATGATCACAGCAAGTGGAAAAGAATTCTGATCTACAGAGGTTCAGATCCAACTACTGGAAAACACCAAGGGTGTTCAAAGGCTTGGCTTTTCTGGTACTGTATATGGTGGGATATGGATTACCGTTGATGTTCCAATACGTCAAAAAAGTTTAATGGAGATGAGGAAAGAGAACCAAATCAAACCATGTTAATTAATTTTGATATCCATGTGTTAATTTTATCAGTAAGATATTAATAATGTCACTCACTGGCGTAATTTACACGAGGGTTAGGGGGGTTATGACCCCCCCAATAATTTGATCCAGTCATTGTAACTCCCCCAATAAAAGGACATCATTTCAGTATACAAATAAATAATCAGAGAGCATACCCCCCCAATGTTAGACCTAAAGTTACGCCCTTGATGGTACGGTACATGTACAAAAATCTATATAAGCAAATGAAATAAAATAAAAACTCTTTATGTATCTTAAATTAAATTTATGCTACATCAAATAATGTAAAGTTGGCTCTGGATATTGTGTCACTTCAAAATGTCGAGATTACAATATCATCACACCAACACAAATGGAAGTTCGTACTGTAAAAAGGCAAAACTAGATTGTTGCTTGGATCTAAGCAGTTTAGAAAACTCAGACTTTTACACTCACACATTCACAAGAGATTTTCAGCGTTCATGTCATTAGACTTTCATGCCTCATGCTTGCTAAATGAACCTGGAAGACAAAGTGAATTTGTTAGGACGCTCCCTGTTTCTGTAGCTTCCACTGTTGAAGAGTAAAAGTAATTACCAGTGTTACAGTACTGTGGTCAGGGTTGGACAGTAACTGAATATGTCTTACTTAACTTTATCATTCAAAAGTCAAATTATATACATTCAGATAGACACACTTTTCTGTACATACAAACAAATGTAATTTGGAACACTGGCATGTTTACTCATACCCCCTTTCCTGTAAAATTGTAAGTGAATACAATTTTGGGGAATGTGTTGTGAATTATATTAAAGTATTTGCACTAGAGACACTGTAGTTTGTAGTATTTCCTTATGAATGCTATTCGTAGGTTGTACACACCACTGGAAATATAAAAGGAAAATCTGGACATCTGCACATTAGTTTAATAAATGTAATTGTTTTACTAACTGCATAAGTGAAATAGTTATAGCTTAGGTGTAATTTAAATGACATTCTTTCCTGAAAGAAAACCTGATCCAAGTAACCATCTGATAAATGGCCCTGAATGTAGGTTAGATAATTTTCTACCAAACATTTGGTAGACTAGTTCCAGGAAGAAAAAACAAATGCAAGTATTATATATAATACATAAATATTGTATAATAATATTGTTATTGATTGTTCATTGGGTGTGTCGTTATCAAATGTGTTTAAGGCAAATCAAATGGTGGCAGTCGCAGTGGCTATTTAATACTAGTCTGTAGAAAAAAACGCAATTTATTCGAAATCTTTTAACACAGTGGCCACCACTTCAGCTGTCACACATATATATTACAATAAAAATAAATAATGTATAGTTTAGGTATATTAAGTTTTAGTAATGGACTAATTTTCAGTGTATTCTGCCCAACCCTGACTATGGAAGTGCATACCAAACTGTACTAGTAATAAACTATTTTGCTCTGTTCTCTTCTATAGTGGGAAAATGAATTGATTTACCAGTAAATAAAGTTACAGAATTAATAGATACATTTAAAGATCAACAATATGTGATCCAAGATTGGGCGTAGCAATAAAGGCTTACTTAGTATGCAGGCTTCCGTGCATAGATTCCTGCTTAATAGTCTTTCTGGACGATCGAAAAAGCAGTCAGGTTTGGCAAAAAAAATACAAAATTGATTCTCCTAAATGTTATGTAGGAATTCACACCCTCCTATTAAAC
>JAOTRQ010014923.1:0-29707 GCA_028565875.1 Hoplisoma paleatum
TGGTCGCCCGCCGCATTAGTTGGTACCCCAAAAGTAGCCCGCAGCTTCAAAAAGGTTGGTGACCCCTGACTTAGAATCACAGAAATCTAACGTCCCCAATGTGTTATGGTGGGGAATTACCTTACAGTGCATATGACCTCTTAAAAGGAAACATTCAGGAACTCTGCAGGAAACATGCATGTTCTGAAACAGTCAATGTTTATAGCTACAGCGTAGGGAGCGTTTAAATTTCATACTAATTCTTTAATAACTGAAGGTTTAACAAGCCTCTGGTCAGGTGTCCCAATACTTTTGTCCATATGATGTGTTGGACATAAATGCCATGTACATTTGAAAGCTAGTGGCACCATGTACAATCAGACAAACACTAAATATAATATAAACCTGGATATACATAAATACATGAAAACATCATTTTCTTTCAGAACTGAAATAATGAAGCCCAACGAACAGCATTCGGAAATGTTTGGTTTTGCTGTTCTTAACACCAGCGTGAGAACTTGAGGAAACCGTTTCTCAAATCGCATGATGGGGGGAAAAAATCTGGCAATGAAGGGGAAGGCAGCGGCCCTCGTCCTCGGGGGAGATGGTGATATTAAGCCGGTGATAAATTAGAGTGTTGGAGCGCTCAGGTCATCCAGAGGATAGAGGAACAGAAGCTGGAGGAAGTTTCGAGCCTGTGTGAGAATACAGGTGAGATTATTCATCATTCATCAACAAAATAAGTCGTTCGACTTATATAAACAAATTCTTTCTCTATGTCAGGATACCTCAGATATAAAGAGAGAGAGAGAGAGAGAGAGAGAGAGAGAGAGAGAGAGAGAGAGGACCGGGCTGAGTTTAAAGCACCTTCCCAATCCCACAAATCAAACAACCTCCAGGGTGAGCGCTGGCACTAACACAAGCGAAATGGTTACACAAAATATCTGAAGCCGGAGAAAAAAAAATGACTGGCAAGATTTTATCATCCGCTCAGACCTCAGGAAAGAGAGAAGAAAGCCAGAACAAGCTGGGGCAGAAGGGTAGAAACACATGTTACCCCCCCTCAAGCATACACACAAACACACCGACTGAAAGGTGTTGTGACACCGGCTGGCTTCCCAAAAACAAATCAAAGTGTTGTAACATCATGAGCCAGCACAAAACTGGACCTGATTCAGCCTGGCATCGTAGTTTCAGTAAAAAGCAGGTGGCCGACAGATGAGCTGGCAAAAAATTGGCGACATTTGTTTTTTATCAGAACTCTCATAAGAAGCCGTTTAAACGGCTTTTCAGTCCTCGTCCGATGTGTGAGACGCTTTCCCTTTCAGAGACGCCGTAAAGCACAACGATCATCCACTCATACACCCGTCTCACCCGGGCACGTGCTGGAGAGACGGAAGATGCTAAGAAATCAGATGTATGTGCGAGTTTTTATTCTTTTATACATCTAAGAGCATAAAGAATGAGATGCGCGAGTGGGATATTCGTGCCAGTTGATGCGCCGCTGCATGAAGAGTGGATTTAATAATGCGAGTGTGATTCACGTTGTTGATGCACTTCGAGTGTGCCTCTCTTCACTCATATTCAGGTGAAGATTTCCAGATTTCTAGGAAGGTTTCGGGTCGAAGCTGACAAACTGAGGAACGCACGTCCATGAGTTAATGAAATCCAGTCTAAAGAAAAGTAGACGATACAAAGATCTCACATAAGCTCGTCTGGCTTGTAATGTGTTCAGTGAAGGTCAGAATTCATTTAGTGCCGCTGCCTGGAGTTGCTTTAGATGAGTGACGTACATTTCCTTCACCACGCCGTCGAGTGTTTTAACCGCAGCAGATATTAGCTGCCCTACAAAATGTCATGGCAACAGTTTTGGGAGATTTTTTCTGCCCCGGTGTGACTGTTACCTCGTGTAAGAAGACACAAAGGTTTTTGTGTAAGTCCACGTGTGGTCTTCACGGTGACCTGAATGTCTCCAAAACATAAAAACACCACAAATTACTAGAGACGCCGGTAGTTTGTTGTAACCGTTATCCATGTTACGTTCACAATTTGGGACCGGGTCTAGTTACTGTTTGCACAACGAAGTTCCGTGATTGTTTACACGTCTGATTCCAGTTACTGTTTACACGTTTGTGTTCAGTTGTTGTTTACATGTTGCAGTCCAGTTACTGTTTACACATCCGAGTCCAGTTGTTGTTTACATGTTGCAGTCCAGTTACTGTTTACACGTCCGAGTCCAGTTGTTGTTTACATGTTGCAGTCCAGTTACTGTTTACACGTCCGAGTCCAGTTGTTGTTTACATGTCAGTCTTCTCCTCTGGGTGAAGAATAAACACCTTCATCCAGCTGTTCCTCCCCCACTCTGTTTGAACCCTTCGCTCTCCATGACATCACATGTATCTCTGTTTTCTCCGGTCTGGGTTCCTTCACGATGAAGACAGCAGCCCAGCTCATTGTGGTGCTTGAAACCGTAACAGAGAACGTTCTGAACTACTGACTTTTATTTCCCATCAGACTTTAATGCTTGCTCCTGGTGGTAACACATGGCCGGTGCACCAGACCTTATGATCTCAGAGTACTCAACACTCATTCTATTAGAAATAAAATCTGTCAAATGACTGAAAGAAGCACAAGAACTGGAGCTTCAGTCATAAAATGCTGTTTAAGTGAGTGATGTGAAGCTTAAAGCAAGAGAAGAATAAAAGCTTTATAATAAAAGTCTGACTCCACTCGGCGGTCGTGCTTTTGATAGTCTGTTTATGGACAGACGTGTTGAACAGGTGATCCGTCCATTTAACATTAGTTGCTATTTTTTTGCCTTTTTTTTCTTTAATTGATCAAAGAATTTGGAGCAGCTTCATGGTACAAAATATCATGAAAAAATCTTTCTTGCTGGAAAACGTTCGTTACAAAAGTAGATTTTAGTGGGTGAAAGTCGAGACGATTTGGACATTTCCTGTGGTCATAACGTACTGGCGTCTCCACAAAGACTTAATACTGGTTACTATTTAACAGAAAATAAAAGTTTGTCAGTTGGATTAGTCAAAGCGGTTAATAAAGCATTAAAAGGTACGAGAGTGTGTACGACATTGTCATGAGAGAACGAGGTGTTGATATATTCACAATAATGAACCCACGAGTCCCTTATTGCTTTAATAATACGGTTATAAAAGCACTAAAACAAAAAGAAACAAGTGTTTGAGTCATAAATGTGATCATTTCAAACTAAATAATCAATAAACTGGTGTAAGACAATGTAATCTAGTGTGTTCTTTAAAGTAAGTATCGGTTGCTAAGCAATTTCATAGGAAGCGTTGATGCTAAACTATATAATCATCACCAGGAATCACTTTGATGTTTATATTAGTTTAGTTTTTTATTAATTTATATTAGTAATGTTCAACAACCACCTGAACACCTGAACAGTTTGCCAGGCTGTTGCAGGGTACAGAGACAAACACACACACACACGACAATTTTAGTATCGCCAAATAACCTGCATGCATGTCTTTGGACTGTTGGAGGAATACCCGGAGTGAACTCCATGCACGCAGACAGCCTCGGATCACCTGACGCTCGGGAATCTTGCTGTTCGGCGACGGTGCTAACCGCTAATCAGAATTGACAGTGAACTAGCCAACTGATACGAATGTGAAACGGCCCGAGGTGTGCCGTTATAATCGGTGATGTCACAACTAGAGGAACGATTCAGCCAATCGGATTTCGGGTTCAGAGTTACCTGGTTTATAAAGGGCAACATGTCGTTATCATTGATCACCTGACATCAGGAAATCATTTCTACCTCATTGATGCGGTGAGTCGGTGTCACACCGTTATTTCAGTCTGTGAAAGTGAAACAAACGTTTAGCTGAACACTAAAATAATCCAACATAAGTAATTGAAACAGGTCAGATTTATGCACGTACACACACACACACACACACACACACTCACTCAGTTTCCTGTATTAGAAACATTACTGTCACATTAGTGTCACATCAAAAGCATTAAAAAAACACCTTGACATCAGCAGGGCAGCTAAATGATGTGTGAAAACTGAAACATGACACGAAAAGCTGGAAGAGTGAGTGGATAATGTCACCGTGTAATATGTACAACACACACACACACACACACACACACCAAACACAGCTGGTTTATATTCACTGTGATCTGCTGCTACAGGAAAACTCGACTTATCTTGCTGAAAGTCGGCGACTCCGGAACCATAAAAATATTTAGGACAAAAAAAAAAAACGTGCCGGAAATAATTCAGTCTGAGCAGAATCGGTACGACGATTCATCATCGTGGTGATGAAAGAAACTTCCAGCGACTGAGTTTCACGTTTTTTTTACGTTTCTGGGTCCATATCAGAAATAAAAACACAATCATCGTATTGGCCGGAGACGCTCACACATAAAGGGACGTTGCTTTTGGTTATTCAGACGTTCACCAGCTAGGCAGAGAAAGAACATCTAATATAAACCAATGCAAGTGTGGTTAAAATAATAGACAAGTAATCAGCAGGTTGACTGTTCAAGCCCTAACCCCAGTCTCCAAGTGGCCACTTTTGGTCCTGAGCAGGAACTTTAACCCTTCATTGCTCAAAATATCGTGTGCATTGTGTGCAACACTCGACTGTTTGATTCACATGATTATAATAAAAGTTGCTGCTTTCTGTGCCAAATATTGAAAGAAATACTACATTAAAAAATATAAAATAATGCAGCGGACAAGTATAGTGTTCTATAACCTATAAATAAGTATTAAAATGTTATTTTAAAGTGCACAAACGTACATGATCAGTGCGTGAAAAGGATTGTGGGTGAAAAGCTTTTCGGCAGCCAGTTTTTTTTTTTCAGGGGTTTTATGTGTCTGAATTGTCTGATGCACGTTGGATGTTGATCTGTTAAACGTTTTGCATTGTGTGTGCGCGTGTGTCTCTTAATATTTGTGTTTGCTTCACAACATCTGCAAGTATTATTATTATTATTATTATTATTATTACTTTTGAAATCTGTTTTATTACAAAAAAAAAACAGATAACCAGAAATTTAAAGAGAAGAGTCTTTATCTATTTATCTGTTCTCTGAAGAATGACTTGATCGAAATGTCCCCTGATGTTTCGGTGTCGAAAGTGGGAGTGTTTAGTTCTAAATGGGCCTATTACAGGTGTCATGGCGTCACACACACACACACACACACGTTTTTCTCCTTGTACAGATTATCAACTCCCACCATCGGGATGGAAAAGTTACTCTGACAAACGAGCGATGTCACACTCGACAGCGCTCGGCACTGATGCAGTTTGCAGGCTGTCACTCTAAATAAAAGAGTAATTCTACACACTGCAGCATCCCTGTTTCACGGAAACATAAACACACACACACACACACATCTCTGATACGATCTCACACACACTCTGTGTTGCATATTCGATTTTATTTACCGTCACCTGACAGGGTGAAAGTGAGATTTTTGACATTTGTTGTGTGTAAATGAATTTAAAGTTTTCACACTTTGTGTTTCCATCAATCAATGGAAAAACTCACAAATAGAAGAAGATAGAAATGAAAGTCAGATTAAACAGTTCGGCTACACACATCCGCCGTTATACACCTGTTATACGCACAAACACACCACTAATACAACCAGTATAGACATGTAAACACAACCGCACAAACACATATACATATACACACCACTAACACAACCATCCTGGTCATATATCACCTTTATCACACACACCACTAACACACCTCTAACACACCTGTAACCATCCTCTTTATTCCCACATACAAAACAAAAACTTTTTCAGAACTGCTAAAAAAAAAACAAAGTGGCGCACAAACTTGCCGCAGGGAGTCACAACAAGGATGCTGAAGAGCGTCAGGTTACCGACCTGATCTGGTGCATTCCAAACATGTTATTTGGCACCATGCTTTATGTCTTACTGCCTTTAAGCTCCGTTTTTATTCTGTTATATTAGGATCCCAATGTCATGTTTAATACTGGTGCCGTTGCTGAAGGACACGACGGCTTCCACAGTATTTATCAGCTGGAGTGTGAGATGCTTCGAGCTTTAGTTCCGATGTAAAGTGACAATCTGAGACTTAACACGTAAACTGAATTTCCCTAGCACACACACACACACACACACACACACACATTTACGGAAGAGATTGAGAGTTATAATTGAGACACAACCATGTCTCCCTGTTCAAATATCTGCTTTTGTTTAAGTGATAACATCTGGCATTTCCATCGCATCCTGAACAACGGAGGCAGAAAGTGCTCGGCTCATTGCCATGCTGGGCGTAAACAGTGACAGATGTGCCGGTGTTTTAACAATGCGCCAGGGGTGTTGCACCGCTCGTGTGAGTGTGTGTGTGTGTGTGTTGTGCGTGTAATTAAAGCACACATAATTACACTACCAAGTGCTAAAACACAGTGAGAACATCAGAACTTTTCGGAGACGCCTGACCCACCGTGGCCTTGTCTGCCGGATCTTTTCATATTCGATTAGACTGTCAGTCAGGATTCGGCCTCTATAGATTTATTCATTTATTCCTCCATGAATTACAGCTCGATGTTTTTAGGAGCAGCACATTTTGAAATATAAAAGACGGGATGCCGTTCTGACTTGTGCACACTGAGCAAAAACCACCGAGGGGTCACGATCAGTTCACATGTTTGAATGCTCCGGCGATTTGGTAAGCGAGCATTTTCTTTAAAGGGTCGGTGATATCGAGTCTGCAGTTGGGCGACAGGTCTGGTCCTTTAAAGCATTTCATTATAAGAAAAAGTTTGATGTCATTTAGTACATTTACCATTTCACACACTATAACTCAGACAAATGATCCATCAAGGCCTTTTCCAATAGTTCACTTGAGTCTGGTGGCAGAACTTTACGATTCTCTCACCATCATCACTCTGAGGACCTGAGGAACGTTCTTCCTGATCGTGGAGGGATAAAGAACATCACAGCTCCACCCACTGAACAACACAGCTCCACCCACTGAACAACACAGCTCCACCCACTGAACAACACAGCTCCACCCAGCTATAAACTACTATTACTATAAAAGCAGTTCTTCTCATTCTCCGTCCTGCTCAGAATAGTGTCTTTTCGGCGTCTCCGGGATGTCTGGGTAAATTTCACTACAGATCCTGTATGTGGACGTCTGAACAGCCGACAGCACAAAAGGCGATTTGAGCTGAGGAGAGCAGCGATGGTGAGCGAGCATCATTTACTGCAGCAACATCAGCGCACCGAGTGAGTTATCTCGGGCTCAGGCCGACCGCCATTAAATAAAAGTCAATGTAAATGTACAAAATACTTGCAATATTTATTTGCATCTTCATACCGTCCCCAAACTTCGTTCTGGGGTTGAGATTGTGTTTAGGTGGGAGTAAAAAGTTCGGCCTGGTTTGGAAGTGGTTAATATATAAATGAGACCCTGTATGGAATCTAGCACGGGGTCTGTATAGCGCGGTTCTAGACAGGCGTCGAAGAATAAGAGGAACATCTGGCTTCTGACTAGATCGTCAAACATTATCAGCGAGTAAATATAGCCCAGATAAAAAGGAACCACAAACCTTAGAAAATAAAGATAGGTTATAAACAGCACGTGTAATTCCATCACGTACACACACACCGAGGCTGAGCATACACACAGCAGGTGGTTTGAAGTTTGAATGATTTGAAACCTGTAATCACCACACAAACACGTCGTGTTGATGGAACATCTGAAATGTTTCA
Organism: Hoplisoma paleatum; assembly: GCA_028565875.1. NCBI lineage: Eukaryota > Metazoa > Chordata > Actinopteri > Siluriformes > Callichthyidae > Hoplisoma > Hoplisoma paleatum. The sequence goes on from JAOTRQ010014923.1 coordinate 7,746, forward strand.
GTAGTAAGAAATAAAAATGGGTGCAGATGTGAATCTGAGCGTACGATGCCATGCTGGTGAACATCTACAACTCGGCCTGGCATCATTCAGCTCCACAGACTTCCCGGAGAAATGATGTCACCCTGACAGCAGCGTGTCTCTCTGACAACCTAACATCTGTAACGTATGCATCTACGGTACCTTAACAGAACCGTGAGCACCCATGCCGTGGGTGCTAATGCACCACTTATCATGACAGATTTGGGCTGTTGTGAGCTCAAGAGCGACTGTAGATGCTGTTGATACGGATTCATGGTGTCACAGACAAACCAGCTCGCTAACTGCTATATTTTATTAAATCGCCATGACGCCGGCCCCCCATTGTGATTAATATTTGAATGTGCAAGTTTGTGCCATAAAAATATCGTTTGAAGTATTATAGTTTAGTACCAGTGACGTCACTTGGCCCCCCACATTGATGTCCAAATCGTTCCGGAACCAAAGTGCACTCATTGTGCTGCAAATAGAAAAATAAATGCTGTTATAATTCTCAGCGTATGAGTGATTTATTCTTTTTTTGGAGCGACGCCATCCGGATTCTCGTAAGCAAATGAATCATAACAAAATCATTTTAATTGTTAACGAATATTCGTGCTGTGTTAATTCCAGCACTGAGAGTTTAAAATTATTAACGCGAGCCGAGTGTTTGATTTCGACCATCTTGTTTTTGGATCGAGTGACGTCACTGGTGATAAAATATAATGCTAAATTTCTCTAAAGCGGTGCGAGAACAAAGGATCATTTTTATGGCACAGAGTAGCACAATCCTGCCACATTTCAATAGTAATATTCATATTCATGTGGGGCCAGTTATTGGGAGTTTAATTCTTAGTGAAGTATAGCAACATTAAATTCCAACAAGCTAAAATACTGGAAGAGAGATTATGAGCTTCCATTAGCAATGCAAATAAATACATAAATAAATACTTTTTTTAATGCCGTTTCTCGACACGGTCCATTCACGAGCCTAGAAGAGTAAAGACAGAAGGAAGATTATTTTATTTCAGACTAGACACTAAACCCTCAACGTCTCGGTGGTGGCATGAATCATTTAAGACACGTATCAGAATCTGTCAATATCACATAATGATGTCTGTCTCGTATCAGCAGAGCAACTAGAAAACTGGACTATAGTTTCTCTTAATAATATATGTGTAAACATGCATCACTTCAGGGTCGGACTTGAACTCTCGACCGGATTCTATTCGCTGATACCGAGGCAGCCCGGTAAATCATTCATGCGGTAACATTGGCTTCTGATGCTCTTTGGCTAACTGTGTGTAATGAGCCCGGAGAGACGCGTCCAGCGTTTAACTGCTAAATCTGCTCGACTACGATCGTAAGCGTCCGTTTGGCTTCACTTGATTGATTGGTTTAGACGTTCCGACTCGAGTCTTTGCTTGTCCATTTCAGAGAAATGTTGGAGTTTGTTACATTTATTTACATCTCAAATTCAAATACAAATTTTATTTGTCATTACACAAATACACATGTACAGAACAATGAAATGTTTCTCTTCACATATCCCAACTTGTCTGGAAGTTGGGGGTCAGAGTTCAGGGTCAGCCGCAGTACGGCCCCCCCTGGGACCAGACAGGGTTAAGGGTCTTGCTCAAGGACCCAGCAGTGTAGCGGAATGTAGCAGAGCCTGGATTTGAACCCCCAACCTTTGGGTTCCCAGCCCAACGATTTACCTACTGGCTACACTGTCCAACTTTTTTGCACTATTACTTTCAAGTCTATCTACTGTTCTTATATCTACCTCTCTATCTACTGTGTTTCACTGTATTACTGCTAAAGTGGGTTCATCCACAAAGAGTACAAAGCTATACTTTATATAAAAATACCTGTGAAGCATTGAGAATCTCGACAGTAAAGTTCTCCAGTCCCGTGATGCTTCTTTTATCACAGCTCACTTTGTATGTCTTCGTCGTTTCTGTAGTGTTTTGCTCATCAGCAAGATTTTCTTGTTTTATATCAACAGATTCCTCACAAATCTCACCGTCACATGCTGTAGTCACAGGGGACTGCATATTTTTAGGAATGAGTGCTTCAATCCCTGGATTTTGGGATAGTTCGGTTCCAAGGACTGCATCTGCTATTTCTGCAGTTTTAAACTGTCTCTGAGATGTAGGAGATGTGTCCTCTGCTGTCTGTCCATCATGATCGGATTCAAGTCCGCCAGGAGATGTAAATTCAGTCTCTCCTTCATCTGTGCAAATAATACACATAATAGTCACTTATTCATCTGTTAATTCAAGATATATGCATGTTCGCTGATATGTACGATGTCTACTTAGTAAATGTCTGTATTATATCCAAACTTTAGTAATAATAGTACACTAGACATTTCCTTAATCAAATTTTGTATTAATGCTGCAAATAAATATGCACTGTGTAAAAAGAAATAAATATAATAAAGTAAAAAACAAAACATTTACATTTTCAGCATTAAGCAGAAGACTTTATACAAAGAGATTTACAATTACAAAAAATGAAGTTTAAGTGGGTTAAGTGTTTAAAAGGTTAAGTGTCTTGCTCAGGGGCCCAACAGTGGCAACCTGATGCCGAAATTACAAACCCGTGCCTATCTGGCATGGAACGTCTCATTAACATCTCCTTTATTTTGCTGGCTTATTATTATTACATTGATAATATAAATTATTTATTAAAAATTAAGCGTCTGGACTTTACATTTGTATGTTTTTTTTTTAAATAAACAAGGTTCGTAATTATCATGAAAACAAGCAGCAAATCAATGTAAATGTTGTATATTAAATATCCATATTTATTACTTAGAAGTATTGCTTCTGTTTTGGCTACGTAAGCTTAGCTTACCTGCTGCAATTTCTACTGAAGAATTAACCACAGAAACAATAAAGAACGTAAACAATGCAACTTTTAAATATATGAATAATATCATGGTGTCGTCGTCAGCTGCACATTTATATTAATTTAATTAACTTAGCTTTAAACCCGACTACATCACTAGCATGATACACTTTAACCACCGCTGAGCCGCACCATGTCCAGACTGACCTCATTTCAAAATAAAAGTCAGCCTTCAATCGACTGGCTTCATTCTGATTGAAGTTTGCGAATGTCTGAAGATGTTATTAAGCACAATGCGAATCCAAACCTGACAGCATCAGTAACCACAAACGCTAATTTAATTTCTTTTTTTTGGGGGGGTGGGGGTTGTGGTGCTTTAACAATCCTGTTTTGATGTTGCATTGAGATCAATGCGTTCGATCGGGCACTTTCTACGAGGAATTAGCATGTTCTCCTTGTTTCTGCGTATAAATATGTATGTAATTTTCATATCAGTATGGCATTTTAAAAGTACGCAAGACAATACTTTGAAAAGAAAACAAGTGCACGCAACTATTATAGTTGTCAACGAACCGACACGCACTTGGAAACCAAATTAAACAAATAAAAACAACAAGCTGAACAATTATGGATAAAGATAAGATTGATTTATTTCCGTCTTTGTTTGACATGTCGGATTCCTTATGGAATGTTTGGGCAGAGCAGAATAAGAAACAAGATAAGAGTAATAATAATAAGAGGTCTGATGTGGAGTTGTTAGAGGAGAAGTCATGGTCGTCTAACATCTTGGTAGAACCTCGTTACGATCCGCTGTGTGTCTTCAGTCCACCTGCTCAGGAGCAGAACAGCACTAAACGAAACTTGGACCTCCAAACACATCTCCTCATATGTTTTAAAGAACTGGAGTTGCTGTCTGTGCTGCAGGATGCATCTCATCCTGACCATGCCAGAGGTAAATCCAGACCATGACCATGATAAAGTTATTGATGAGAATAAACTACTTTGACAAATATGTATATAACATGTATATAACTGTCATGGAGGAACAGTTGGTAGATGCTGGATAACAATGTACAGTGAATTTTTTTCAGTAGAACTGTGAACTTTCAGAATATAACTGTAAACTTTAAAGTAGAAATGTAAACTAGGCAAAATGAACATGAAACTCCGTAGAACTGTCAATATTTTTAAGTTATGGATTTTCATTTTTAAACATTTCTTCTAATGTACAATTTTACAAATAAATTTTGATAAACGTCAGTACGCCAGATGTTAAGGAACAAGAAAGGATGGAAATTATTCCAGGAGTCATATTAGTTGATGTAAAGTTAAAAATCAAAAGGTAGTGTCTCTAGTGTATTGTTGTTCTTAAAGGAAATTTATAATTTCAGGGTTAGTTTTGATTTAAAATGTGTTATTATATTATTATAAAGTATTTAAGATGTTTTGCACCTCCTGCTTTTAAATAGCAAACAATGTACCATGGGAAAATGATTGTGTGCCTGCACTGATGATAAATATTCTGACAATACGTTGTGTTTTTTTGTTTGTTTTTTTTTACAGAGAAACTGGTAATGACAAAAATCAAGCTGCTGCAACAGGTATCCTCCCCAGATGATTGCTAAGACTTACATCAACTCATATCAGAACGTCATACAATTAAAATACACTAATTATTTTGCACATCTGACTATGAATTTGTTGAAATCCCATTTCAAAAACGACGCACAACACAGAGACTGATCTTTTATAACAACCATCACTCATCTTTAAAGGACTTTAAAGCATATCTATGGGTATTTGTGTACATCCAAATGAAAGAGCATCTGTATGACTGGACACTTGCTCATAGCATCTGTCCACCTGTCTTTGGACATTTAAACACTGACTTGGGTCTTGACTGGCATGCTTTATTATTTTGACTCTATTTTGTACTTATTTAACTTCTCTTAAAGTTGCTTTAAAATAGTTGTTTATAACAGTGTCTATGCTGATGAATGGTTAATATGTTTAGCTTTGAAAATACGGTTAATTTTCATAATCTTAAATAAAACTGTCTCTCTTTGTGCCCATAGCTTGTATGAAGAATGAAACGGAGAAATTACTCAGTGAAGAAACACATGTTTCTAGAAGAGAAATGCATTATATGAATTTAAAACATTGTTTTTATTTGAATTTACTTGTATCAAATGCTGAATCTGCAAAACACTGAGTTAATTGTGGTGATTCAGAGTATTAATCTTATTAAGGGCAGTTTGGTGGGTACCAGCCTCAAAGCAAGATTTTGATTTCCAGATTTTTATTTCAATTTTTATTTTTTTATGGTTTGTTCCCACAGTCTAAATACATCCGGTCAGTAATTGGTTTCATAGATGGTGGTGTGTTTAGAATGTTTTTTTGTTCAGTAAATTTGACCAACTGTGATTCTGAGTAGGGTAAAGATATAATATTTACAGATTTACAATATTTACATTGATGCGAAATCACTTGTTATTTTAGTCATTATCTGAGTAGATAGTTTTGTGTTCAGTTCAAGTGTTTTTACATGTATGAAACGGGTAAATAACCAGGCATAACCAGCAAAAACAGGCATAACCAGTATCAGTAAAACAGCCACCTCCTGTACTCAAGACAAAAATGTGTAAAACAGATGCTGTATGCTGTGGCAATCTTAACAATTCTATAGGTATTTTTTTTACTAAATACTTGAATCATTCACCTAATTGTTTAAATTTGTTTTAAACCGTAATCAAAATGGCAGTGATAGCTTAGCTTACTGTTTTAGAGTTTAGAAAGGCATCGTTTCAAGTCGTTTGTTAGGTTCCCTAACAATGTACAAATGTGGATGAACTGTGTTCTCATATGATTTTAGAGTAGAACAAGAAAAACATACCAGATATTTTTTAATAACTATTTGATTGTGGACAAGGGAAAAGACAATCATAATAAACACATCTTAATTTTATTTAGTCTTTGAATTGTGTTTTACAATTTTGAGAAATGAAATTCTCAACTGTCAGGGTCTGGATCTGGAATAATGGTCATAAATCTCCATAAACACTGATTTGTGGACAGTCTTCCCAGAAGAGTTGAAGCTGTTCTAGCTGCAAAGGGTGGACCTAGATCACATTGAACTCGATGTATTAAGAATAACATGCCACTTAAGCTCATATGTGAGTCAAGGCAGGTGAGCAAATACTTTTGACAACATAGTGTATTAAACATATACACATACCTATATACACATATAAATGGATTTTTTCTGGAAGAAGCAGTGCATTGTCTGGGTGAAAAAGAATATTCATATATTCCATTTTTATTTCAAATACACTTTTTGTCTTGCTGATGTGTTTAGAAAATCTACTTCTGTTTAAATGTTTTAATGTTTAAATTCCGGCGAAATAGCAGGCAGCTCTGTGTACTTCGGTCTGGGAATCGGTTCGCCAAGCAATGAGTCGATTCTTTAAACATATGCTAAATGACACGGAATTCAAAAGCAGAAACGTTTAACAAATGCCTTAGTATCACTTAATATGACGATTTAGATATAACTAATGCTATCAGTCTATTTAAGATCAGTGTTGTGCTTTTAATCTCGCGAAATGTTATGACCAGTCGGGAGTCGGCTCGTTGTTTTGATTCTCTTGCAGTCGGAAGCTTATGAGTCGATTCAATCGCTCTGCCTTGTTTTTGTAAGCACGTGTGTGCGTGTTAGTGTGTGTGTGGTGTTAAATGTTAAGTGTGTTGTGTACTTTGCCCAGGTAAAGGGGTGACATTACACCATGAGGTGGTTAATATTTATATCCAGTGAATGTAGAAGAGCTTTATACAAACACAGAAACATTATCCTACCAGCTAACATGGTAAGAGTTTAATGTATATTAGTGTAAATGTCTGATAAACGAATCCTATTAGTTTAGGATTATCGGGTATAAATCGGACTGGGCTTTGTTAATTTGGATTAAATACGTTGTAAAAGATTCAATTGTTATTTCGGTAAACATCACACGGCTGCTGCATCGCTTAATCCTGTTTAGAGTCACGGTGCGACACATACTGGACAAATACACTAAATACCTGAACAGGCACACGTGACATTTTCGGTATCTCCAAATGACCCGACTGAATGTCTTTGTAGACACGGGAAGAACATGCACCGAAAAACCGGGATAATTACTGGTCCACTTCTCGAACACACTGATATTTTCCGCCAGATGGCGACATTTCTTCGTATTGAAAAAGCAGTATTGGCGTCATTATGTTTTAAATGTATTTAAATGTATTTATGATACAGTTGAGTAGCTATTTCTGCAATAAGTAAGTCAATTTCAGCTAACAATTAAATTAACAATGTGTTGGATTTCTTTGATTCGTAATAAATTGTTTAGATACACAACGCTTGGTGTGGTTTAATGTTCAGCGACGTTTGCATGTTTTCCTTTCAAATGTGACCGCCGAAGTCCTCCCACAGTCCAAAGACATGCAGTCAGGTAAGTTAGAGGTACTAGTAGATTTTTCGACTCGTCCTGATCACAGCCGATCATGGTCTGCATCTTTGACTTCGCTTCTCATCTGAGCCTCTGTTTGGGGCCACATTGTAGTGGGGACAAGTCAGTAACTGATCAGACTAGTAGCATGTCTTTGGATTGTGGGAGGAAACAGGAGCACCCAGAGGAAACCCACAGGAAGAACGTGCAAACTCCGAACAGAAAGTACCAAAACTGGGCTAAATGATTGAACCCAGGACTTGTGAGGCGACAGAGCTAACCACTGTGCCACTATTTATAATCTGTAAAATGTAAAGCATGTAGCATAATGTGCATATATATATATAGTGTGTGTGTGTGTGTGTGTGTGTGTGTGTGTGTGTGTAGAGCACAGATTCACAATGGCTGAGTGCAGCAGAGAGGGAACAAGTTCTAATGGAGCTTAAGGCAACAGGCTGGGTAGAGCTGGAAGAGCGAGATGCTCTGTATAAAGAACTGCACTTCAAAACATTTAACCAGGTCAATTAGCTCATTAACACGGTGACATAGAGTTCCTAACACACAGTTTACATGCTCAGAATAACTATTTAACTACATGATACCATTAAATTTTTTGCTGTGAGGTTACAGTGTTAACCTCTTAGCGTTGTAATGTTAACAATTAAGTACTAATCATTTGGGACTAAGGACAACAATTGATCCTCTTGGGGGAAATTTTTTTTTTTCACTAGTCCATCACACAGCGTGTGCACTGGTTTAACATGTGCAATATGTGGGGTGGTATTTTTATAGGTGAAGGTCATGAATTTGGGTTTGTATGTCGTGCTATTACAGGCATTTGGCTTCATGTCTCGAGTGGCTCTGCAGGCAGAGAAGATGAATCATCACCCGGAATGGTTCAATGTTTATAACAAGGTAACAACTTTTATTCAGTAGCTTATCCTGCAGTGGGATAATGTTTCTTTTATTGTTTGTTTAACCTCAGGTTTAACCCCCCCCCCCCAACATACCACCAGCGAGCAGCCTGCTTATACAATGTGTTTTTCAGTTATCAGTTCATTTCAGCATTGTACAAGACATTTATTTGGACTGGTATAAGACTTATGACCAATCAGTGCTTTTGATTTCACCAATTGATGACCAGTGGATAACGTTCAGTACCCGCCAAAGAGTGCTAGTAATGTAGAAAAGATCAAAACAGTATACAAATTATACAGAATATTAGAATGCCTGTAATGTTTTATTATGGATAATAATGTTCCTTTTTTGTAATATTAGTAATCATTTTTTATTATATGTGTCTTTTATTTGTGTTATGTGTCTTTTATTACGCAATGTTGGCTACATTAAGCTGTTTGATAAAGCTGAAAGTAGATTTTTATAAGCATGCCAGTCACTAGTTATCAGCTGAAACAAAAATGACGGAGAAAATGAACACCCAAATTTGTCATGGCATTATATTTGTAATTATGAACAGTGTTTTACATTTTTGCACTTGCGATGTGAACAATATTATTTCTTTTTCACACTTTTAGGTACAGATCACATTAACTACCCATGACTCTGGTGGATTGTCGAAGAAAGATATCCGACTTGCCAAATTCATTGATAAAGTTGTTTTGGCCATGTAGCTCTGATTCTAAATGGCTTCTGATAGTTACACTGTCTACACTTTTCTTAATTGTACACCGAAATGGTCTAGAATTCACTGTACTGATATAGAACAAGCGAGGCAAATAAGACAGGTCACCTGCCCACATAGGGGCTGAACTTAATTAAAGACTGTAAATATTATTTTTATTCTTTATATGATTATGTACATCCATATTTCTTTCTTAAATGTATATCCAATGAGAGTCACTGGAGGCTATGCCAATTTTTAAGTGCATGGTTTGGACTGTGAGAAGAAATGCACACACACATGGGCAGTGATAACATTTTCAATGAATACTGTTTTTTATATCTAAAATTTTGTGTTGACACTCAATTGTTTTCTGTAGTTAGTTGAATCTACTTGATCCCTACGAAGCAGAAAGTAAAGAATAAAAGAAATCTGTTCTTCAAAAGCCCAGGCAAGATGTGGAACACACAAAAACACTTCAGTCCAGTACACCAATTTACACTTGAGCTTTTGTAACTGCAAAGTCACCTTACCACGTCTGAATTCATCACACTATATTTGTTTTGCCAGTTGCTTCTATTAGACATGCAAACTAAAACCAATAAACAACTCATAACATATTTTTTACTATTTTACACTATTTATTATCCCTGGTCTATGTTTGCATCATCAATCCGTTCTGGCATCTGCTTTATAAACACACTCATCATTGCCTGTATTGTCTGAGGTACACCAACACGTTTGAAATATCAGTTCTGGTGTGCTTGTATATTTCACCACTGCATTACCTGAACAGAGGAAAACATTCAGAACAAGTCAGTAAAAGGTGTGAAAGCCAATGTTATTGTTTGAAATGCATAGCATGATGTACCGGCATACTTGCAATGGTAATGTTGATACAAGATGTATATACATATATCGGCAAGAAAATGTCAGGCCTAGATTTGCACAGTTTTGAATAGTGTGGCTTTGTAAACTCGAACTACTTGACTTTAGTCACTTTAGTTTAACGACCGCTGACTGCTGAGCATTTGAGGTTTTATATATTAATAAAGAATGTGCTATTATTACAATGCAAACCACTAGCATGTAGCACATAATATAACACGTATCACAATGGTCACTAAATATTGCACGTACACTATTTCATATACAGTTTGTCTGTATATAGTCGAGTCGTTTGTATAGTCTGAGGTTAAGGTTCTCTGTGTATTGTTGATTTGCATATTGTAAATTGTTTGCATACCTGGATTGTACTAGAGATAGCAACACTGGGAACCAAATTCCTTGTGTTTACTCACATACTTGACTAATAAACTGATTCTGCAAGACTTTATTTATAAATGACTTTTTACAATAGACATTGTCTCAAAGCAACTTAACAAAACACAGGACCAACAGATACAGAAACCTCTTTCTGAGTAAGATGAGGTTGTGACAAGGAAAAACTCGCTGCAAACTACAGGAAGAAACCTTGAAAGGTACTCAATAGGGGCCCTGGAGGAAACAATTCTAAGTTCCTAAATGAATACACATCTACAGAGGTGGCAGGAAAAAAGATGCAGCCCTACTTCTGTTCCTAGTTTGTTCCAGATTTTCAATTCTACACATGCAAATATACAAGATACAATGAACAACATATGGAAAGTGTTAAACCGAATAATCTTATTACTTGTGTGTCCCAATTTGTTGTTGCACTGGTTCGTATTTGGCACCATACCAGAAAAGCAGCTTGACTTGGACAATGAATTTACTGCAAAATGAGTTTATTTCAATGTTTATCTGACGATTACTGAAGGACAATGGCTGAAACTTTCCCTGAACAGAGCCAGAATAATGAGAAAAAAAAATCACGTCCACACACACACACGGGCAGATAGAGTCTGACTGTCCTCATGCCACCATACAGAATCATTATTTGATTGCTAGAAAATACCCATGGGGCTTTGGAGGTTTAAATGGCATCTCGGCACAGTACCGCAATTCTGACTATTACCACCAAGCCCACAGGCACTTATCTCCCTGGAGCAGCCTCTGTATCATCCTCCTCACATTCCCACAGTGATTACAGGTATAAATCTTACTCCAGTGCTCCAAATTAATGAATGCAGAAGCCAGGGAGTCTCGTCTCACATCCTAAATAAAGGTACATTTCTTCCATGCCAAAACAAAATAATTTTGCACAAAAAAAAAACATTTTACAGTTTCTAGAATAACATTGCCAGCATTGTAAGCACGAGTTATTAACATGTGTTAGAATTAAATGGCTGGCACTGTGGTGTAGTGGTCTAGGTACTTTCAGTCTAGGTACTTTCATGTTCTCTCTGTGTCTGTGTGGGTTTTATCTGGATGGTCATACTACAGTCCAAAGACATGCCACCAGGTTGATTGGAGAATTGTAGTGTTTGTCCAAAGTCCTGATTAATTAGGAAGGGCAGCAGGAAAGGCTTCCAGTGTAAAAGATGTGTTAAGTCGAAGAGTTTGAGTAGGATACACGGTGGCGAGTCTGAGTGAGGAATAGTTAAAAGACGAAAAGTAAGTTAGCATGCATGTGGGACCAAACTTGTGTTGTTCCAGGTTCTATACTTGCTTCCAGGTTTGTTTTCTGAGAATAAGTGGTCTTCTCATACAACACTTCTCAGAAACATGTGGGCGGTGGAGTAGCTGCTTTAAATTGTTAAAAATAGTGAGAGTAAAACAAAGAATATGTGAGTAATTCTGATCTGTAATAGGTCCTGATATATTGACCCTAAATTGCATATTTTTAGTTAGTGTTCTTATTCAAAGCTCTGAATATCACTTCACAGATTTTGTCATAAGCATTGTGTTTTCCTGTAAATAATAATATGTTACTCACGTATCATATACATATGATATATTTGTAAAAATATGCTTATCTTTTCCCACCATTTCTCACACAGTACAGTAGATAGCATAGGCTAGGCGTCACTGTGAAGTTTTTACCACCAGATGTCGCAGTTTAGCAGTGCACGAACTCTCATTGTAACTCTCAAGTCTCAAGTAACGTACAAATAATATTCTACAAAGCAGTCAAACAAGGCTCGTGTTTTTCTTTTTAGTGACTTTAACCACGTAAACGACTAATAACACCTGTCTATTAACGTCATGTTTTGCACTTTTAGATGACGTTCATTACAGGACCACACAGGTCACATCAAAAACAGTAGACAATGTCGTATCTTTAATTTGCCATACCTGCATGTTTTTGAATTGTGACAGGAAACTAGGGCTCCTGGAGTAAACCCATGCAGACACATGGAGAACATCCAAACTCCACAGACCCAGGTCTACCCGAGAATCGAACCAGAGACGTCTTGCGACGAGGCGACAGTGCTCACCAATAAGCCACCAAGTGCCCCCCAAATAATAAAGGGAGCCAATAAATCTGCGATGGTGAAAAAGATGACACCTCAGTGGGGGGTGGGGAGGTTGTGCTGAATTCAGACCACCCAACAGAATTTTTTTCCATGTGCACATGCATCACGAATGCATATTCACTCATTTTTAAATAACAGCAAATCTTCAATTATCTTTCACAGCAAGCATCACAGTACCTGAAGCCAAATAAATAAACTCATTGGGATGTACGTGCAGTAAAAATGTATTAAACGCAATGAACCAAAAAATTTGGTTGTGACCGTAGCAGTCAACGAGACTTTTGGCTTCAGGTCATGTAATGCTTGCAGTGATGGATAAAGATTTGCCCTTACCTAGAAATGAGCGAAATCACGTTATATGTTGTGTCCGTTTGCTTTCGTGACGTGTGTTGAATATAATATCATTATTTGGGAGAAAACTGGTGCTTATACTCACCCCTATCTGGGGAATGGATCCAGGACATTTGTCAGGCCACAGTGCTATCCAGTGCCACCTAAAGATAGTTCTACATTGGCAACTAAACTTGTGGCCTTGTAAAACTAAAATAGATTTATTTGTTTCCATATAAATATAGAGTTAGTTTGACTGGCCTTGTTATAAATGATATTGTTCTCCTTGTGTTCTCTTTGCCAAGGTTGACAATAAAATGTCTTCACCTTATTCTGCCATACATGTGACAGATCAAACTGTTCATATTTAAGCAAGATTTGTATCGTATGTTCGTTGAAAATGGGCTCTTGTTTTTTTAAATTTTTTAATGCAATCTGTAACAAACCTTTGCTGGATTCCGTTTGGACAGTGCCTATTGACTTAATGGCAATTTCAAGCTATCTTGACTGGAAATGTCTAACAGGGTTTTCGAAGATTTTTAAATTACATTTTATGACTTAGACATCAGTCATGGACGGATGACTATGAATTCCTGTCATGCCTGCGGGCATTACTTTTGTCTGAAGTAGCTAAGCGAGCTGGCATAGTCACACAGGCATTTCTCATCAGGCTGGGTAAATACTTCATCATGGGATGGGGTGAAAAGGGAAAGGTTAGAAAGAGAGCTAATTAAAATACCATGAAAGGGGTCAGTGTAGGGGTGAAAAACATTTTTATCTTCTTCTTTTGGTTTTTGTCATTTCTTCTTACTGACTTGCCCTGCCCTTATTTCTGTGAACCCATTATATTTCCACGTCCAGTTGTATAATTAGTCTGGCCAAAGCTATGGTCACAGAGTTTTTAGAGACAGTGTGGAGGCATGATGGTACATAATGTTGGGGCAGTGTTGCACAGCTACAGAGGTTAAATCTCCCTACTGTCATCTATTTTGAAATCTTTTTACAATTTAAATTAAAAATTTATGTCATTTGGATGTAGCTAACCTGCTCTTTGCTTACCCAGAAAGACTTGCAGAAGCTAGTAAACATGACCTTATATATTATTGTTTTTTTTACCATACATACTATAGTTTTTTCTCAAATATAGATAAATCAAGGTTAAAAACTTTAAGGTTAAAAGCTCCAAATGTTGCACTTACTTTTACTAGATAGTTTATTTTATTTGTATTTGTTTGTTTTAAACTTTTAAAGTTTTTATTTGTAACAATGTTCGAAACGAGCCTTTCTGAGGTTCTAGATTTCAGGACTGTATAAAGATTAGTACATGTTTTAATGCCTTTAAATGATTTTTTCCTATGCGAAGCACTTTAAATAGACACCGTGTATGAAAGGTTCTATACAAATAAACATGCCTTGACTTTTTGTTGAAGTATACAACATTTTTTGTTTTGTAAACCAGCATCAGTAAGCACAGCAAGCCAGGGAAGAGAACGTGGCACGGGGGTGATGTGGCAGTATTTAGGTTGGTAAAAGACCAGATGAGCAGCTGCATTTTGAATGAGCAGCAAAGGATTAGTGGTGGACAAGGGAAAATGTAAGGGTTAGGTTTTGACGGCAGCTAACTTTGCAAAAACCAAAATTTGTGCCATTCTCTTAACTTTAGATCATAACTACTAAACTAGGTTTAGGTATTGTTGAGCACTTTGGACGTATGCTTTCAGGCATTTCGTGACATTTGCACACAGCATGCAAAGCAATGTAAATGATATACAGTTGTATAGATTAAATGATGCATCAATGCAAAAAAAACTACTTAAATGATTTATTTTGTAATCAAATGTCTTTGAATTTTCTCCAGGAATCATTTCAGCCCTACATACAACTTGGGTAGAAGTAAAGTAGAAGATACCGATGAATGTTCCTTGGTCTGGTCATTAAAATGCACCAGTCACCTTGCTAGCAGCATGAGACTTGCCATTAACCCAGTTCCCTCATGCGAACAGCATCGTCTCACTGTTGGATTCCAACACAAACAGTGATTGTTATTCTTTGTGCAGCCTGGAGTAAGTCAGAAGTATTGTTTCATGGTGCCTTCTAAACACGAAAGATGGCATATTAGAGTTCATCACAAAGCATAGACTGATTGATCAAGCACCAGACTTTTACATTAAGTATTCATTTATTCATTTTCAGGGTTGCAGTGGGATTCGTTTAATGGGTGAAGACAGGAAACACCTTGGACAGGTTGTTAGTCCATCACAAGACAAACACACACTCACTAGTTTTGTACTTTTATTTACATAATCAACCCTCCCTATGTACCTTACAACTTCAGAGCCAATAGCTTGCCCCGACTTCCGGGAAGCATCAAGGCTCTTTTCTGTACTTGCACCCAAGTAGTGGTGGATGAGTTTCCCTTGACTGTCCTTTGACTTTTAAATATCTTGATATATTTAAACACATCTTTACCAAGACCTTTAATTGATTTGTACTTACTAAATTCCTAACAGGGTTTTAGCAGGTTTGTATCTTTGACTGGTTGTTTTACTAAACTAGAGTATGATAATGTTTACTCTGGTGAGGTCAACTTTAACCTCCTGAGACACAGACTTTTCCCTGATATGAATTCTTTATTTTGTCTAATTTGTGATTAGTAGGACCTAACAAGCATAAAATATATATTTTGTCTGTGTTTTTGTTTTCTAAAAACGGCTTCATGTACCATGTCCTCGTATGGAGACAGTAGGTCTAAAATAAAGATACAATTGGCTAACAAAGAACAAAACTGTTTGATTGAAGCTGTAAACATTAGAATACATAAACAAAAGTGCTAATGTTATTGTACATAAATAAGTAACTTTTGAAAATAATTAAATCCATTGAGTGTTATGTTGTCATATGACCACTAGGTGGTACGGGCAGTGTCTTCATATGAGGCCAAAGAGTAAACATTTTTAAAAAAATTAGCTAGAATGGTGCAGAGAACTGTACAGTACAGAAATGTAATGTCCTCATATGAGGACGCAGGGTCTCTAGAGGTTAATACTTTAAAATACTTATTTTTTTAGTAAATCTATACAATAAATGCATTTTTTAACTTCTGTGGTAGCTACAAATTATGCAAAACAATTTTAAATCAAGCCCAATTCACCAATGTAATGCCATCTAACAGGCCAGGTGAATAACGGCTGCACCCTTTAAGGTTCAGCAAGAGTATTGACATGAATATTGATTTGAATCGTGCAAAGCATTATGAGGCCTGGTTTATATCCTTACATCTGACAATTGTAAGTTATTAAAATAGTTTTGCTTTTGTTGCAGGAATTAATTCACTAAACCTGAACAGGTCACCAGTCTGCAATATACAGAGACAAACCCATACTAAGGCCCACACCACCAGCTTACAAGAAATAAACATGCAATATCAACCAAATGAGATAATACATTGAGGTAATCATATAAGCATTAAGATAACACCTTTTGCCAGCCTCTATGAAAGCATAAGAATAATCATATATAATGCATTACCTTATTAACTCATGTCAAATGTGTCAGAGAATTTTTTTTTATCATGGGGAACTTCCTGGAACAAAAGCAAAGAACTTCTGTTATAACATATTTTATTGCTTCTAAGAAACAGCTGCTTTTATGTTGAACAGACAGCAGGATTCAGGAGTCCCACCTGCTGCTCTGCCACTTGCTCTTTAATATCCATCTATTTTTCTCTACTGGAAGATTGATTAAGCCATTTCTGAGCTATAGTGTATGAAATGTCTGTGCTCGAGTGGTTTGGCCTCATCTTGGCGAAGATCATTGCACATTAAACTCAGCTCTATTTTCCATTTCACACATGCCACGGGGCACAAGCACTAGTGCTCGGCTTGTTTGCTCACGTGCCATGTTGCTGAGATTTACCACAGATATAACAGATACACTGTCCATACAGTAGATACACAGTAGCGCCTGATAAACTTCAAATGAATATTCAGCACTTCATCACTGTCCTGCAGGTTCTCGTCTAATGATGTTGTATATACATATTGTCATTGCAGACAAAGTCAGTGATCCAGTTTCTTCCCTCCTAAAGTTTGTATCAAGTTTAGAATCACCAGACTGCTTTCACACATCCGTTGAAGGAATTTGGAAAGATCAAACGAGTCGACAGGTCGGGTTGTGAGATGACAAGCTGCTATCTAGTTCCCAATGGGAAAGTGTGCTTGTCAGTGACACACAGTGAAGAGTTATCTTAAAATATTTAGACCATGATCTTTCACAAATCTTACAAGTAATATGCTCATGAAAGCCTTTAACGTCTGCAAGGTAAAGAGACAGGATTATCTATTATAGTTTACTTGTGTTGTTAGTATGGATGTGAAGAAATGGTACACTACGTGTACATCCTTATATTAGAAAACAGTCTTGGCTGTATTGGAAATGCAAGTAAAGTAAAATAAACTTTCTTACATTTACTTAGAAATGTATTTCATTGCAGACAGTATGGATATCTTATGCTTTGTCTACTCAGTTTCATTTATTAATGATAATCTATTCCTGCATTTCAGACCTGCAACACATTCCAAGATATATAGATATAGTTATATATATGCCCATAAATGAAGTGATGTGTAATATGGATAAACAACAAGAATTTAATAATTGTACATGCTTACTAAAATGTATTTAATAAGTTGAATAATAGAATAGAATAGAAAGCCTTTATTGTCAATAAAAGCCTTGATATGTGATGACAGCTTAATAATGCCTCTTGAAACTAGTCACATTCATTGCTCAGGTGTGATTTTGGCCCATTCCTCCACACAAACACTTCAAATCGTCAAGATTCTGTGGAATATTGACATTGAAATGGCATAGAGTTTAAACTGACACAACTTTCCTGGTTACATAGGCCGGACTGTGAGGGCGTTCCCAATGCCACCACACAAAAAATGGAACAAACATTAGAGCATGAATCATAATTAAAATAAAGAGGGTTGATTGCAAGCTTATTTACTGTCTGTTGTAATTTCTTCAAACTCAATAGACAATGACTTTTTTTTTTATAAAATTGATTTTTGGGCATAAGAAAAATATAAAGATACAACACAAGAAAGGTAAAGTCTGGGCACAAGCCCAGTTCTTTAACTACCTTGCCATGCTATTTTTTTCTACTACAAAGATGTCCCAAATTTGTCAATACCACATAACTTTCATAACTTTCTCAGTTCATTTCATCTCTGGTGGAGAAGAGAGTGCAATATTATTACGGAACCCCCAAGGCAGCCTCTCTGCCTCCAGTTCCAATATACCCAACAATTTGTTAATACAAGGTTTGGTTCTATTTTCCCTCCACTGGAGCAAAGCACATTTTGATCTGCTGCAATAAAATTGCACCATTACTCTTAAATATAGCTTTCATGAGAACTTTATGAGAACTTCAAAGCATGTTATAAATGAGCTAAGTAGCTCCTGACCTTTAAGACAGGAAAGCAACTGCTCATATAGTATGTATAAGCAGTTCTTTACAACATAATTTAACAAGACATAATTCCCTTCAGGCATTAAGTGTGAACATGATTCTTTGTACACATGGTTTATACTGACTTTTATTCAAGGTAAAACTCAAATGTGTCCAGATGAGCATCAACAACCAGCTGCTGACATTTCAATAATAAAGTCAATAACATGCACCCACACTCACTCACTACTTAGTAGTAAATTAGACAATTACACACGATGTAATTTTGTATAGTAGGCTGTTTAAAACCCTAGATGCTTCCTAGTAAAAGTTCCTTCCCATATCTGGTGGGACGTTGTAAAAAACACATTACATATAAAAACATCAGAAGATGCCCGGAATGATGCCCGTACTCCTACGTCCAACTTCGATAAACAGCAATGAAATTCGAACCCGGGGAGAAAATCCCACTATTCCAGCTGGGGTAAAAATTGACCCTATTAAGACAAGTTCACTGCTATATTTATTGATGAACAAGAGAGCGTCCAATGTTTTTCTAACAACAAAGACAATCCCATTCCGTAGAGTATGACTTTAATGTAAAAATGTACATTATTAATTATTGATTTTTAACCAATGTTGATACATGGATAGAAATGTTGATTCACATGTTTGCTTTGTATGCCACCTCATCTGAATAATTGTAAAAGCATGATATTAACTCTATTAACTTGTGCCAAATTGATACTACCAGGTTTTACTAGTGCATTCAGATTACCAGACTTAGAAGTGGCTGGATAATTTCTACTTAGATATCTGCCTAAAGTAGGCATTAAGAGATCACTGCAGGTTTTCAGGTTCTAAACTTTAGGTAAGTCTAACTGGTTTAGATGATGATGATTTAGAAAATCCATGACACACGTTTCTTGTGTGTGAATGTAAACATTTTACTTTCAGCTGCAGTTTGCTCGATTAAATTTAAATGAGAAGATAAACCTGATAAATGGAATGTAATTTGATAGATGAGGGGTGGTCTGGGTTGGAAAATTGATTAAACTGTAGGGGTAGTTGTTCCAACACAGTGGCTTGAGACCAACTATAAAAACTGTTTTGGTGTGAATTGTTCTTTAAAGTACAAGCACAGTGTGTACTCAAGATCCTCAGAGCTTCAGCATTCAATAAAAAGTAGACCTCAGCATAAACTTAGCTGTCCAGCTGTGTGCTGTTTCACAGTATTTCTTGTTGCAAACCCAGAAGATTTAACATTTAACAACTTCAGATAAACAAGTCTGAACCCCCAGGTCATTAAAAGTCCAAGAGGATCATTAAATTTTACCCTATAAAAAGCACTGGGCCAGCATAAAGAACAGTTTAGAAAGCAAGCTTTATGTTTAAACTATTATAATTCCGGTAAAATATGTTGCAATATTTTCCTAATTAATACATTTATTGTCTTTTTGATATGCTGTATTAAATGTTTCCAGCTCTGGAAGAATCTCTTAAATTGGTGTCTCTACCTATATGCCAGATTCTTGTTTAGAATTTACTCTTTTCACCACTATGCTTTTGAACAAAAAGGAACTTATTTCTCCAAATTTAACTCAACACACATTTACACTATTGTCTCTCAGAATCGAACCAAGCCCAGTTCTGTAATCACCAGATTACGGCTGCCCTAATGGCAAATTCCCAGGAAACCAGGAATCCTAACTGTTAGAGCATATGGGAAACGGACAAAGCAAGCACCTCTCACAACCTCTCACAACCCCTGGAAGACGTATCAGATATTAAACTGATAAGAACAGATACTAACACGTGATCTTAGCCAAAAAGCTGAGAAGCGATTTCTATTTTGGCGTCTGCTGAGTACCATTTTGTTGACTGTAATGAGGTGCTGATGAAACAACCCAATGACAAAATATCTTATTAACCAACAAAATATATAACATGTTATAGGACATGCTGTAGGGACTGCATTGCTTCCATAGTGAAAGCAACCCAGCGGGAAAAGGAATTTTTCCTGTGGGTTCACACCTACCCCATGAAAATTCAAGGTAGGATCACCTGACTGAATAAACAGTAGTGTCACATGTTTAGAAGTAAAATCACATAAGATTGGATAAAAATCAAATGACCAGTGTATAATAAACACCCATGTTTACCATGCTCAGAGCTCAAATGTCTTGGCTAGAAATGTTAATAATGGGGTAGGTAAGTTTGTGTTAAAAAAGGTTTAAAAGAAGGTAGCTATAGCTGAGTTTGTGCTTAACAAAAGCATGTCTAGCACTTTGGGAAGAAATGATTATAGGTAGGTGTAAATATAAAAAGTCAAGGCCTGTCAGACTACCTCAGACTGGCCTGAACACCCAAAAATTGTTTTATTCAAATATCACCCAACAACTATAGGATAACATCAAGTAGTCTTTAGTAAGAATGCCATGATGTTGCTGGGGTAAAGCACACAGCAAGCTTGGTTTGACACAGGTTATCTAGTCACAGTTCTAAAGTTGCGAGGCTAGATAGGAACCCAACAGTGATCAAAAAGATAGTATAGATAAAAGATAGTATCTTTCGGCCTAATCTAATTCAAATTCAATTTTATTTGTCATTACACATATACAGATGTACAGTACAACGAAATGTTTCTCTTCGCATATCCCAACTTGTCTGGAAGTTGGGGTCAGAGCGCAGGGTCAGCCGCAGTACGGCGCCCCTGGAGCAGACAGGGTTAAGGGTCTTGCTCAAGGACCCAGCAGTGACCATGTAGAAGAGCTTGGATTTGAACCCCCAACCTTTGGGTTCCTAGTCCAACACTCTACCCACAAGGCTACACTGTCCCACAATCAGTCAAGGTGTAAGGATGAAAGACCACCAAATAAGGAAAATATCAATTTGCTGATTCAGTAGCTGCATTAGGCTATGTGCCATGACTACTAAAGCAAAAGCTTCATGTTAATTCTCCAAGTATTTGTATTTATTTAATAATTATTTGATGTATTTCAAATTCTTCATATTTTTATTCATTTGTGTTTTTTGTGATCACAGTATGCATCGACGGGCATCTTAAAATAAATTGCCTCTTCAGGTGGAAGTGCCTGTGCAAATAGTGTAACGTCGCTTTGATCATTTATAATACACCTCTTTCTATTCTAGTCCACATTGAAGATTTGAAACACAGTTGCTTGTGGCAGGAGCCATTGTGGTCTCAAAGCTCAAAGTTTTTTTTCTGTACCTAAATCTCACTGAACATAACTGAGATAAATTGGAACACTGATTATAAGCCACCACTTTTCATCTAACAAGAATCTCCCTTAGACATGCCCAGCTGTGCCCATTAAGCATCCTGCCAGATGGGATATTATGCACCATCTAATGCCAAGTTCACATTACATGACTATCCAAGTCGTCAGGTCACTCAACAGTTCACATTACATGACAGGGTTTCTTGTAATAGGGAGTCTTTCAAGTCTTGTGGGAATCACACTATATGATCCATCACCAACTGACATCAAAGTCACGTTTCACTGGTCTCAAAAATAGGAGAAAGTAATAAATGATGCTGCCTGTAAAAGTATTAGTGTTATTGCTTTGGTGAGAATGAAAATCAGGGCAATGCTGTAAAACATGCATGCATTCCAATAGAAACTATATTATACCCCTGAGCTCAATAATTGTTCGCCAGCACACTCACTGCAAGTCAGGCGACTCAGATCGAGAAATTCATCTTTCTTATAGTCTGATTTCAGTCCCCGATTGCTCAGGGAGTGCTCTGCAAACTGCTCTGGGATTTCCCATATAGT
>JAOTRQ010015033.1:0-18031 GCA_028565875.1 Hoplisoma paleatum
TATACATACACACACACACACACACCTGCTATTGCTATGACTTTAACTGCATCCAAGGTGGTGCATTTACAATCCATCTACTTAGACTATTGTGTGTGATATATGTGTAGCCGTCCCTACCCACCAAGCTAATTAAATAGCCCTGCTTCGTAGTGAGATCAATTCTTTACTCCAGCGATATTAAGATTGACTTGAAGTAGAACTAATGATGTATTGTGGTAAAATTGGGTCCAGAAGCGCTTGCAGATTCTCATACACACCCAGCTCTCTCACAGGACGATAGATGAAGGCAGCAGATGTGTGTGATTAATGGATTGACAGAGGACAGCAAAGCAGAAACAGCAAATGTGTTGAACATTAGCAAGCACAGATGGATGCACTGTAGATCTGCACACACATTTATTCATACACACAACCATCCATAGGGGTGCATATGCTGGAAATGCTCATTATTCCGCAAGCTGGTCCTTCACAGAGCACTTCACTTTAAGGTACAGAATTCTGTAAGAATTCACATCTTAAATAGAGCTCGGGTTTGTGCAAAGTCAGTACAAGAGAACCTCAGCTGTCGAGTTCTGTTATGTGAGTAATCTAAATCGGCATAATTGCAACCAGCGTGATGTATTTTCTAAATGGTAAGTCATCGTGAAGTAAAACGCACACCAAGGACACATTTCTAACAGGTGTGAAAATGCACAATTTATTAAATAAATAAAATATCTATAAATTTCAAATCACAAATTTGAAAGGGCTGTGTTTTGTCAGTTTCTGTATGAGCAATAAGAGATCAGTAAGGTCAAGGTTTTGACCAATACTCGATAAAAGCCAATTCCAACCCAATCAGCACTTGAAGACTGAATTGAACCATCCTTCACCTGATCAGTGCCTGACGGAGATCGAATCTTCTCTGACAAGATCTTGTGTCATCAAATCTATGATTATATTTGTGGTTTTGTGCATTCTGCAAAACATATATTATTATTTTTGTATTTGTACTTGTATTTTTATGTTTATGTTACGAAGCTTTGACAATACGAATGTTCATATTTGTCATGCCAATGAAGCATCTTTTGAGTGTGAAAGTTTTGAGTTTGAGATGTCGATTTGTGTTGAGGAACTAATTTGCAATTTCAGTTGGTAATGAATCGTGTTGTGTGAAAGCATCATTCATTGATCCAGAGTGCAAAAAAAGTTGTATTTCCAAAACTTAATTTCTGATAAAAAAAAGCATAGATGCTTTGTTGTTTAAAAATATGTTTTTATTCATTTAAGTATGTCCTTGTATGGAGCTAAGATGACAATAAACACATGCTACAACAATTGTTATTACAACATGCTATTACATTATTTTTGTGGAAAACAAAAAAGCACACTCTGGTAACACAGCAGTCTAATGTATTAGCAAAAGCTCAACTAGCTAGCTGACTGAGAGGTAAAGCTACTGGTATCACACTCAACCATTGACAGAAAAAAAGAAGTTTGGGGGTTCAGGTTATATATCCGAGAAATATTTTTTGCTACCTTGACTTATTTTTTAATACAAGTATTTACGGTAATTGCAACAGGGTTTATTGGACTGTGAAAAAATCTGTAAATACATACTCCAAATAGATAAAAAAAATCAGTCATTCTGTCAGTACAGTTAAGTCTGGTTCTTCTTTTAAAATGTGTAGGCGACACATTTAATAACATTAAGACTGAATAAAACCCAAAACACATTTTTAGTTTCAAATGGTTAGCAGAAGGAGTCATAATTGCACATTGTAGTGGATTTGACAAGACGAACCTACCCTCGACCTTTCACCTATTCCAAGGTTTTCTTTTTCTTTTTTTTAGACCAGCCTAGGCCTAGAGCATCATGGGGTATGTCCGGATGCAATCACTCATAGCAACTGTCACTGCGGCCGCAGTGGGGTTCCTGAGCGCCTATTGGCTAAAAAGCAGCTCTGTCTCAAACTGTCTGTCCATCTGTCCATCAAACTTGCCCAAGGCCAGTTTGAGACAGTGTAGCCCTGTTCACATAAAGCACACACACACACACACACTCGTACACATACATCCAATCTTTCTCTCTCTCACACACACACACACACACACACACACACACACACACACACACACACACACACACACACACACACACAGTTATAGTTCGTCTCGGACACTCCTCACTCTCTCTTTGTCTTTGCTCCTGCCCTTAGATGACTGGCTCCGACCACTCCGAGCTGGTGCCAATAAACTGTCTAAATCATCACTGTCCTTTCGCCCTTTCTGCCCATCTGGTGCCCACAAAGCTTCGGCTTCCTCACGTTCCTGTGTGTGTGCACAAAAGCAGTGAAGAGTTGTTTAACTAGTTATACACACAAGAACAGAAAAACAAGTGGACAACATAGGCTTGCTGGGTGTGTGTTTGGAGATCAAGCCTTAAGACTTATCACTTTTACATCTAAGTGACTTTGACCATCGACTGAATGTTAGTGTCAGACACTTTTAAAAAATAATGAGCTTCTGATAGTTTTAAGTCCAATTTCTCAACTCAATTGCCCACTGCCCTAGAGAGCATAATGGCATATGAAGAGACTACACACAACTTTCTGTAATATCAAGAATCTCGTGCATCTTGTCAGTTGAATCAATAGTGCCAGAACAATGATTTGGTGATAATAGAGATTAGTGCTTAATATGGCTCTCCAGATGGGCCCAGCTCATGCAGGTAAAAAAAGCAGTTTGCCATAGTATAGTGTCAGGATGATGCGTTACCTTTAGCATTCAAAATATTTTATTTAATATTATCTAATTGTACTTACTCAAAAAATCAAAGGTAAATACAAATACAGAGTAAATATTTACCATGTCTCTATGATGCTTTTCTGTTGTAAACCAGAGTGCTAGTGCACACCTACGACCTGCCGTGACTGCCGTGACTCCATGAGGATTAACCGGCCCTGAGGTAAAACCAACAAGACGCCCACAGCTGGGCTTCACCCGAGCCTGAACAGAGAAGCAAATTAAGAAACATTTAGATATGGTCTATGGTAATCCTCATGAACGAATGTGGAGGTACAAAGCCACATCTTACTGTGGTAGTTTTGGTGTCTCTGTCTGTAAAAAAGAGTTCTCCTCCTTCAAAATCTTCATTTAAATACAGGATTGCACTGTAATTACCAATACAGATGTTATGTAGGTATATTGCGTTTAGACAAAAGACCTGTAAGGATAGTTTTATTCATCATTTTCTCCTAGTTGATTTGTCTTGATCGTCCTGATTTTGGAAGCTCTATGGAGGGGGTTCACGTTGACGCAGAGACTGTGTATCACGAACACAGACGTATAAATCAGCTGCCACTCCATCTAATTCAATGTCATTATTTACATTGTTTCTGTGGATCAATACTCAAGGCATCAAAACTATGAATCAACACACATGGAACTGTGTAAATAAGTTGACTAGTATTGTATTCCCCAAATATCCCAGTGTACAGCACTTTCCAGAACATACAGGCGGTGGATTTCCTCATCGGGGAATGGATGAAGAAATGTCTAATCACCTCAGATCTCTGTGTGTATACGCAGGTGCTTCTCTCCAGCATTGCCTGGTCTCTGGCTCCAGTATACAGTTGTCCACATGAACCGGGTGAGATAAGTCCATCCGTCCCTCCTGATGTCCTAACCACAAACACAAACTGGGATCAATCTCGTGATATTCGCATGGCGTGTGTAAGCATTACGGTAATAGCAATGTGTGTACCTGGAATAGCAGAACGGCAAACAAGGTGTGTGTAGGAGAAGAAAAGGGCTGAGTGACTCCTGAAATATGAGTGCATAAGATTTAGGGCTCTCTCGCCAATCTCATGCAGCAACTTCGCATCCGATTGGTTCAGTAATCCATCTTGAGCCAACTAGAAATGAGAGAGGAAATTAAAATGCTGTATTATATTCTATAGATTAAGATACTAGGCTTAATGTACGAAAAAGTTTAGACAGTCTGTAATGACATTACATTGATTTGTATTCATAAATGAAAAGTACAAACACATAATTATATTGCATTCAAAGATTTCTTTGCAGGTAAATTTTCATTCAAAAAATTTCAATAGCTGCATTTTCAAGGATGTCATTTAAAAGCAAAAAAAATCAGTTAACATGTAAAATGGGTGATAATAATTGCAATATTTCCCCCGTTTCTCACTACAAGAAGCTCCTGGGTTTGATCCATTCCAGGTCCTTTCATTGTGCAAATTAAATGCAACTAAATCAAAACTAAAAGCCACCTCAGGCTGGCCAAGTTTCTTCTCCTCCCAACATAACAATTTAACAACCAAAATATACAGTTGTGAATACTTTTTGAAGACTTTTGTGTACTGATTCCTAACTCACCTTAACTGTCCTTAAAACGGTCAGACCCTCGAATTTCTCATGAGGTGTGTGTGGAGAACGTCGTCCTTTATACCCATCACCAACCGATGCAGCAATCTTTAACAGTACAGATTGTATAGAAAACAAAACAAAACTCATTTCTCAACTTTGGATGCCAGAATAGAAGATACTTTTGGTTGCTAATAATCTGGTATATAATTGTTTAAACAATATTTACGCTCAAGAGTAAAGAATGCATTGTTAAATATATTTTACTTTGTCACATTAATAACCATCTGGCATTATCTAAAAACATTTTAAGGTGGGACAGGATTACCAGAACTGGAACTGGACAATGCACCAGTCCAGCGCATGGCAACACATAATCAGTCACTCAAATGATGAGCGATTCTGATTAGTAAATTAAGTCGAGCAGTTCTGAGAAGTTAAACCATACAGTATTTTGCATGTGTTTTCAAAGCATGAACTCTGGAGAGCACAAAGGAAATCCACAGAATCACAGACAGAACATGCAAAAGATCCTCTGGACACTACCGGTTGGGCCAGCATGTCAACAGTGTCTTTGTAAGTTAATGAGTAAATCTGAGCTCACGTTTGCCAGCTGTATGATGGTGTTACATTCAGATTGTGACATAACACCGTCCAATACGACACGATTAGTTCCATTCAGACTGATGTCGTCCATCGTAACGTTCACACCCTCCTGATGAACTGAACCTCCTAGAGTGAGAGAGTGGGAGACATTTTACCAATCAAAACTTTGGACAAACCATTTCATACGATGTGATTTGATAAAGACATACAAACTATTTTGAAAGTAGCTTTCATGACAGCTTTGCACATATTAGCGTTCTCGAAATCAACTCCATGAGAAGTTGAAGACATTCCCATAGGTGCTCCTTAACTCTGCCGTCCAACTTATATCAGATGATCTCAACTGGGTTTAGGTCAGATGAGAATGGAGAACATGTCATCTGACATAACATTCCATAAATCTCTTGGTCAAATAGCCCTAACATGACCTGGAGGTTTGTATGGTATGAAGAAAAATAATTAAATCAAGAAATCTTTCATTCGTTTATTGTATGTATTGTCACAACTTTATTTTATCCAGGACCATGATGAGTCCAGTTCACTGGTTAAATTGTATGACACAACTTGGAAAGGACAATTAAATTGATACAAAATTGTTATCATGAGTAACTTGTAGCTACTTGTCCTGTCAATAATAAACTCTAGGTAGAAAATACTAGAAATTGTATTCAAGGTCACATTAAATAATACATAGCTAGTTCTGAATGCTGATGACTGGGTTAAAGAGGGGAAGGTATGCTTATAAGCATGTTCGTGTGTTGCCATTTAGCATAAGTTATCTGACGTTACTGCTAGCCTTGCTTGCAATGGGTTTCTCTATCCTGAATCGCAAATGCAGCACGTAGCTGATCGAATCATTTTATAGCTCGGTAATAAAAAGTTTGAATATAACGCATGTTAAAAACCTCTGTTTTCTGTCATTTTAACGTTTATTAACGCTATTAGAACAAACATGGTGTAGACGGGGTAAATAGTGTATTCTCAAAAGAGGTGAAACTGGCAAGAACAAAGTGGAATCTCTACATGAGAGTGATTTTGTGCATATAACTTCATAAACATGATTTGTAGAGCCCATAGACCTATTCTAATATGTTTAAAAATAGGCAGAATATGCCCCGTTTAAAATACATTGTGTGTTGAATGGACTACACAACTTGAACACTGGTGATATATAGCGAATTGGGTGTATCACCAGTATTGGTGTAAATGAAGGTACTTACCAGCATAAAATCCACTATCGTCCACCTCTAACATCTTCTCACCCTGCTTCATCTTCTCATTTAGCACTTCTCTCTCGACTCTAAAAAAATAGAGTTTAGGTCTTTATAATCCTTCCTTACCATAATTATGAATCTGTTTATCTCACTCACCTCCAGCTTTCCCTCAGGGACTCGGGAACAATGTCTTCTGGTGTCCATAGATCCTTCCAGGAACAGTGTAGAAAAATTTTGATTAGTTAAAGCATGCTCAAGGTAAACAACAAGCACGTTAATTTAAACACGGGACTGCATGGCGAGCGAATGGCCTACATTTACTATTTAACAGTAAAGGGCTTTGCAATTAATAGTCATTATATTTCAGATGTAAAGTCGACTCTCCAGAATACCAGTAATTAACTTATTGTACTGGTACTGACCTCAGAGACAGTGCAAGTCTATACAGCATTAACAGTCACTAGATCTTTAATAAACAAACAGAATTTGAATCCTTACAACGCCTGACATGTTTTCCAAGCTCTCCAAGAGTAAATTTTAATACATTTTAAAACATTGATCTCACATTCCAAATTGATTAACCAAGGTACCTATAATCAATAGACCTTAAATCCTTAATATTATCCTGCAATTGCAACATATTGCAGCAATTTGATATACGACAAAATAACACAACAGTCTGATTATATTAAATCTGTTGGATATCTCTAATGACTATATCTGTTAATATCATCTATTAATTTATCTTCTGATCATACCACTTATTATTTAATCCCGCTGGTTATATCACTTAATCCATGCATTTGCACAAGCAGGTTAAAGGTTAAAGATTTATCTGTGTTCATACTATCATCCCATCAGTACATGTTTGTGACTAATTTTATTTTCTGGGTAAATTTACTTGGCTGTTCTGTTTTGATCTCTAATAGTTGATGGCTCATTGCATATTTGAACTGTTCATAAACAAAAGCAACAATCACTGCACTGGCACTTTCATAATTCATGTAACATACTTAAATTTCTATTACTGCACATCTTCTATCTCTGGATGTTACTTTAATTAGATATGACTTTTTTTCCACAGCATCTATCTATCTATCTATCTATCCATCCATCAGAAAATGATAATTAAAAAAAAAGATGTGTAAATAAGAAATTGTTGTACCGGGTCATAGAACTGGAAATCCAGATGTTCCACTCCGAAATAAAGCAATTTCTTTTCCTCAAGAGCTCTGTGGACGTAGCTGGCAATTTCCTTAATAAAAAAACAGATTTACATTATGGTATGGGAGTTTGTGGCATACAGATCTGTTCAAACTGTTACTCAAGCACCACGGTCTCTGGGGACTCTCAAAAAGCAAGCGTTCTAAATTCTGTGTTTGTGGCGGGATCATTTATTATTAACAAACACACTGACAGATAACAAGCAAATTGAACAGACAGTGATATTTAACATGTCTGATATGGCACTGTAGCTTTTTAAGTTAGATTGTCGCTTAATTTTGAAAATATTTGGAATATTTGGAAGCTTTACATATATTATGTACCTGTGATGGAGCAATGGCTTGAAACTCAGCATCGCCCTCTATCGACTCAGAATAGAGCTGCAGGTTACTGAGGGAATCAGCATCGTTTGGATGGAAAAGCAACAGAGAACGCAAGGTCTGCACCGCCCCCTTCAGATCACCGGCTATCATTACATCACAAATAAAAAACCCAAGAGGAGACAGAAGCCAAATTATTTTGTATGGTATGTAGAACATAAAACTATTCGGATATATATGAATATGAATGAAAGATACACTGAATATGCAAACGATGATGAAGAACAACACAATATATTGGCAAATATTGGGCAGCGAAACAAACATTTAATCTTCAAAGTTGACATTAAAAGCAGAAAAAGGACCAAATTGATTGCTAAATAGTGGATTAATTGTCAGAACATCTCCACATAGAAAGGTCCAGTTCTACAGATGAGATAGTTAATACTGGTTCTGAAAGAAAGATGTCAAAGTACACAGTGCATCACAGTTGCAGAACAAGAATGTACCAACACCATATTAATGTTATGTCTGGTGGGTGTATTATTGGTGTAAATAATAACATTTTAGCTCGGTTATGCTATTTTAGCTACTGGCCACATTACAGTTATATAACAGTTATATAACTGCTTTTGAGAAAGTTTAGCTGCCTTGTTTTAAATACCGTATTTGCATATATTGCAAATATAGTATTTGCAATAGACAACCAATGCGATGGCAGAAATACGCAATTTGGAATGCCAACAAATGTTTCTGTCGGCACTGACCTTTATATTGAGCAATATGGAAATGTTCTAGTTGCATTGGTAGGAAGTCTTCAAGAGGAGAGACCCTTCCAGGCCTTGTTGACACCAGAGACACACACATTTGTTTGCATGCCAGCAATGAAAGAGACAGATCTGGATATGTAAAAAGTACATAAGCAGGTCAGATATTGTCCAACAACACCAGTAAAGGAAAAGTTCTGATTCGTATTTTCCTGACCTGCTGCCTTCTCATACACTCCCCGGGCATGTTCTCTATCCTCTGGTAGACGCTGGGATGTCACCTCACACTGAGCTCTGCATTCATCTATCAGTTTTAAGGTCTCATTCACACACTTCTTCCATTTCTCAACCGCCTGTACCCAATCAGAGGAGCTCTCAGCAAGTAGAGCAGCATCGTATAGCTCCTGAGATTAGCATTGGACACAAATTGTTAGTTTAATCTATTATAAAAAAGAATATGCTACTAATGAGAAAGAAGCAATGAAACTTGAGTTACATAAGAAAAAACAAACAGGATCGCCAACGTATAAATACATTTAATAAATGTCAGCATTTCTTAAACTGCTTTTTTGACCAATTTGAATAGTGCCTGTTCTAAACAAATCACTTGGTACTTAGGGTACTTGAGCAGTTGTTGAACTGGCTCTTAATTCTTCATAGTTGTATATATTTGACTGTAATCAGTTACAACTGCAATCTGCAGAGCATCTGAAGACCAAGTCATGTTTCCCACCCACCAGTTGGCACAGGTAAGATACAGTAAAAAAATATTTTATCATTTTTGTATTTGTACTCTTTCTCAGCTTACCCAGTGCTTTTCTAATTCATTCTCTCTGTCCTGGAAAGCATCATCTGTAACTCCTTCCATTCGTCTGTACTTCTCGATATTATTTCTCATTTCCAGATGACTTGGATTGGCCACAAAGAACGTATGAGAAGCTGCAGCAGCCTTCCGTGACTTCTCCAACTGTCCAGAAGGAAGAAGATGACATTTCTGTAAAAATACTCACCGGCCTAATGCCCAACCCGAGACATGATAATAATGTGGTTTTACGTAACCTGTTATTAAATACTAAAGGTTTTGTTATGAAAATCACATAAATATAAGTAGTGGCAATTAAAACAACAAATCATCCTTATTCCGGAAGTCCATAATAAACTATAGGCCCTGCAGTGCTCTGAATTGGATGTGTATTTTTTGGTTTCACAGATAAGCTTGAAACACATTTTCCAACAAGATTTTTTTATGTAACAGACAGCACCTAGTGCAACACATAGTTTTTTGACCCTATTCATACTCACAAAGTTCCTAAAGTTCTGCAAGGTGTGAAAAATAGTAGTATTATACAGTTCTTGGGTTATGCCATAGAAGCCTGATTAAGTTCAGACCAGTATGAATCGGCATCAGTGTGTTTAAGATGAAGCACATCTTCTAAACCATTAGAGATAATGTTTGTCTAATACCTAGTTTTTATATTGGGTATTAATATTATTATAATACTGAATTTGATGATTTAAATCAAGTGACACTATAACTATACTAAATAACACAACAGTATACTAAATTACTAATTGCCTTAAGGATGACTTGGAGAACTCTAACATTACCTTGTAGTAAGTCATCTGCAAGTAATTATAAGCATTGCGAGTCCCAAATTCATACTCAATGTCTGTTGACACTGGAGCCTGACCGGAAGGTGTTATTGCTTGGTTTAGGCAAAAGCGTATACACTCTGCCCGCTGAAGGATCCAGTCCAATGCCCACAAGTTCCACATGTGGCCTTTTTCGGTGTCTAAACACAAACACATACAAAATGAGTTATACAAATTACAGACATGTATTATTCACTTATGTATCAAAGTAGCAATAGGTTACCATTTATACAGGAGGTAGCAGAGTGAGGCATGATGGGATTGTAAATACAAGTGGTTTGTTTATGATGTGAGTTTTTTTTACTCCTCTACTTTTACACACGTAGGAACTAATTCTCGGCATCAATCCCAATCCGTGCAGTGAAAATCATATTTTGCAACACATTAGTGAACACACACTAGGAGGCAGTAGTGAGCACACATACCCAGAGCAGTGGGCAGCTTTAACCACAGCACCTGGGCAGATGTTTGGGGTTATGTGCCTTGCTCAAGGCAATTCAGTCGTAACTTCGGAATGAACTGGGAACCTTCCGATCACAAGCCCAGATCTCTAACCTCCAAGCTATTTATAAAGCCAGCACACGGCATCTTGCAGTACTTGTGCACTGACAATAAAATTATTAATTATACACACAGGACACCCACACCCACACAATAGTGAATGACTGAAATACTATTATGAAAACATTTATGTGAATAAAAGCTCCAAACCCCAGACAACAAGAGTGTGCAAACATGGGCATGCAGTGATTTGCTAACTAACTCAGTCTGCCTGTCCTGAATTGAAAATATGATTGTTTACCTAACTTGTGGACTAATTCTTGGCCCGTAGATGAGCACTGGTCGTGGCATGTTCTCCTCACTCTGCGATGCGCTTCTCGGGTCGCTATAGACTGCTCAATGTACTCAGCCGCTTTCTCCCAGTCCTCCGAGAAATAAGCTCGGACTCCGCGGTAATAAAGCGCGTCGTAGGGCGGCAGTAATTTGGAGATTGTGCCCGGTGCCCCTGCGGTGCCAGCGGCCCGACATACAGCGCACAAAGCGCAGAGAGAGGAGAGACTCAGCGCCACGTAGACAGCGCAGTTCCACCGCAGCGCCATACTGCAGCACCACAGAGAGCACAGAGCACTACTGAGGAGGAGAGGAAGAAGAGGAACGGCCTTCAAGGGGTGGGAAGTACAATTGGAAAAGTGAAACATTCCTTCCTGTCCAGGAGTTATCTAGCCCTGTTGCCCTGTGTTTAGTGGTTAACCCTGGAACCACTAGGGGGTGATAATAGAGTACTACATAGATTTTAAACGTAATGATTTAACATTAACATTAGATGAATTAATCCTGTGTATTACAAATAAAAAGAACATTCATAATACTACACTGCCTTGAATTCCTCTTAAAATACCCGCCCATTTTTTAAATATTTGTTTTCTCAACACAGGAACAGTTCAAGAGCATTTATTTATAAATACATACATACATTCCAATGACATGTATTAGTGTAAAATATATTTCTAGGCCAATTTCAAATATTTACACATATAAATATAAACAATGTTAGATAATATGTTTCACATATTTGTTTTTGTTGGGTAAGTTTTTATTATTGCTTTTATTAGGCCTACTTAAGCAGTTAAACTGTAGTATTGCTTTACAAACCTCCATTTTTTCTCGATCAATTAATTATTAATCAATTATTAAGCATAATAATTAACCATATAAAAAATCTAATCTAATAATAAATAGTAACTGAGATGAGATGAATCAATGTATATAGTGTTATTGATTGAAAAATCACGTAATAATTTATTGAAATTTGAGACTCTTTAAACAAAACAGACAAGAAAAAAATATATAATTTACCTCTGGACTAGAACAACTCATTTCAAATCTAACTGGCCTAATTTAAATGACTCTTTTAAACAATCGGCTATTTCGTTTTGTAGGCCTTTTATCAAAGAACCGACTCATCGAGCATCTAAACGAGCAGAAGAGCCGACACAAACTGTTGACGTACACGCTAGGATTTCATACAAAGAGCAGCAAAACGATGCAGTTGGTTCTAAGAGCCGATTCAAAGCGATGCAATTGATTCTAAGAGCCGACTCGACGCTTGATTTGATTCACCACTTGGTGGCGCTGGTAGCACTAACAGCGGTTCGTTGAAGGAAACAGAGAGAGAAAAGCGTTTGAGCGCTGACAGAGCAGATTGGGCGTTTTGTGTTGGCTTTCGCGGTGTTGGATTTAAAACAAGACGACACACAATTAGTTAAACAAATATGGCAGATTTAAGCGAGGTTCTGATGTCGGTTTTATCCACGATCCGGGTTCCAAGGCCCGGAGACCGGGTGCATAAAGACGAGTGCGCCCTGTCATTCGCTTCTCCGGTGAGAAACAATTCAAACAATACTCTACTAAACAAAATAAACAAAATACCTCCTTTATGTAATGATACTCACGCAAACGAAAGTTTAAACGAAATATCAATGATACAATAGAAACCACTTAGTTAATGTGTGGGTTTTAAAGTTGTTGCTTGTGATGTTAAGACTGATTTAGCAGAGCGACTAGCTCTATTAGCATCATTCAGTACTTTCTTTAGAATTATTTTCAAATAAACTAACTAACTTCTTTACATGCTATTTGACTAATCATACAAATCCAACCAACGGCTTAAAATTAAAACCTGCTCAAAAATACTGTACTTATTTTACTTGAGTGGTCAGTATGTGAGCTACTAGCTAAATGTGTTTAGCTAATTCAGTTAGCAGCTGAGTCCCAGTCTCAGTACTTTCTCTACTCAGTACGTTTTCAGGACTCTTGGAGGGGTTTATGTGCCCAGTTTGGGTATTTCCTCGTTAAAGTTTGTTTTGTTACTTTTTTTATTCATTAGAAATTGTATATTCCTGGGATTCAGACGTACAACAGTTTAATTCTAACACTTGCACTGCTGCATTTCCTTTTCCAGATACTAAACAAAATGAGCTATTCACTTCTTTCTAATTAAAGGATATTTGGCTTTTGTGTGAAATTAATGTAAACGATGTAAAATTTATATCATGGACGTAGATCATTAAAGTAGAAACTTGCTAGGATGATTTCCTCAACTGTCTATTTATTGGAAAAGAAATCATCAGTGAACAGCACAGACCCACCGGTACTTTGGTACTGGCGCAAATGCTTCCATAGATGATGAGATCAATTGTTCAGTGTCGTTTGGGTCCCATAGTGTTAAAATGTGAGCAGTATGATGTGGAGGACTGTTTAAACACAGGAAATTTAATGGTCTATTCATGGATCAAAGACATGTTGTGAGTTTCTTGTGAGAGAACAGCTAGTTGAAACAGTAAGTCTGAAAAAGTGCTGAAACATTTGACAGCTGGACATTCAAAGGTTTAGAGAAGGTTATATTAAGTTGACCGGTAAAGGATAGAGTGGATATTAGATGTTATGCTTACAAACAGTGCAATAAGAACACCAATACAATGATACAGCAATTACTTATCTGCCACCTTTTACTTAATCTGTCATACCTATAGATCATTCTTATCCCCTTCTTGTTTCAGGAGAGTGAAGGTGGCCTCTATGTTTGCATGAACAGTTTCTTGGGTTTTGGAAGTCGCTATGTGGAACATCATCATGCCAAGAGCGGCCAAAGAGCTTATTTGCATATCAAGCGCACTCGCAAGCCTCATACTCAGGTAATGGTTTAGGTTTGTGTTTTACAGTTTTATGAATCAAACTTCTGCAGTGTTCAGACCGGTAGGATTCACAAAATCACACTTGGACTAAAAACTGGAGGTGTTTGTGTGGTTCAGTGAGTTAAAAACCTTGACGATTGCATTTGATTTCACATCTTAGTTGCTATTTGTGGCAATCTTATAGCAGCATTTTTACCCATCCATAGACATAATGGTCTAAAGTAAATGTATAGCAGCAGTAACAATATTTGATTAATCACAACGATTGAGGCGTTCATTTTGATAGCACTAAAATATTTATCTTATCGTGTTCGTTTTTCAGAAAGAGGAAGATGGCAGTACAGGGTCAGGGGATCCACCAAAGAAGAAACCCACTCGGCTGGCCATAGGTGAGCTTTAACCTGACGCAATGTTATCAGTATACAAGACAAAAGTGTCTTTTAAGGAACCAGTTAACAAACTGGAGATGATGTACTGATGATTCACTGTACTCATGTTTTGACTAATCTGTGCTTTAGGTATTGAAGGTGGATTTGATGTTGAGCAGGAGCAGTATGATGAAGAAGTCAGTGTCGTCATTTTCCCAGGTAGACAGAAGGTGACATCGGAGGACTTGGCCACGATGCCTGACGTCGTAAGAGAGCGAGTAAGATCAGATCGTTCTATTTATGACAAAATGCAATAAATAGTTGAGTGTTAAAATAATGAGTGTTAGTGCATGTGTTGTTTTGTAGTACAAATCACATTTTTAAGGTTGGACTGTATCCATAGGGTTTTTCTTGTTTTAACGAATACTGTCTTGTTTCTTATCTTGGTATCTGGTACATACAACTTGTCGAACTCTGTGCTGTCTGTGTGCAGGTATCACTGTCAATGGCAGGGTTTCTGGCTGCAGACTCGGTTTCACATGCTCTTCAGGTTCAGCAGTGGGACGGGGAAGTGAGACAGGAATCCAAATATGCTCCTGAACTCAAACAGCTCGACAACGGCATCAAAATTCCTCCCAGGTAGTTGCACACATATACAAGTGTACACGGCTGTAGATTAGACATATATCAAAGGGAGAGCAGTAACTGAATTTCCATGAAGAGGATCAAATCAGGGGTTGTGCTAGCAACAGTGGCTTTGGTAATTGGACATGACTCGATTCGGAGATAAAGATATTGGGTTGACTGGGAGATACAACAGTTTGCATTGTGTAGCTATGTCCAAGAAACCATGCATTAATACAACTAATACATTTTGCAATGTCATGCTTATTACTATTTATTACAATGTCTGTACATTTTTTAAAATCCATATTTTGTACTGATTATACCATTTAAATGTTGATTATCTGTGCATAAATAATCTAACAATGCATTTATATTTTGAACAGTTGGTGCTTGTTTTATGTAAGTTAATGTTTTGTTATGAATCACAATTGTGACTATGCACCTGTACATCACTTTTGAAATCATGCAAGATAAAAAATTAAGTAATTTTATTTGATTCAAAGCGGAGTGGGAATCCAGAGAGAACAAAGATCAGCAGATGCTCCTCTAGAAACAGAGATTAGTGTCCTTTGTGTTTCATAATTCAACCCTTTTATAATGCAACCCTGGGATCTCTGGTTTGCATCTATTTGTACTTTGTATTTTTCAGCCTAACTAACTAGTTGAATTGCTTTCTGTGGTGTGGTCAGTGGGTGGAGATGTGAGGTGTGTGATCTACAGGAGAACCTGTGGATGAACCTGACAGATGGAAAGGTGCTGTGTGGACGAAGATATTTTGATGGTTCAGGAGGCAATAACCATGCTCTTCAGCACTTTCAGGAGACCGGCTTCCCTCTTGCTGTCAAGTTAGGCACCATCACACCAGACGGAGCTGGTAAGACTGATCGACTACCTGAACGTTTCATGTGGACGTAGTTGAAATCACTTTGTTTCAACATTTTAACATTGTTAACATCGATTATTATTAACAATTTTGGCATCAAGACAAAAACCTAGGACAGAAACTGGTTTACCATTTGATTTTATCAAATCGCTGAGGTCCTAAAACTACAGGCACAATCTTGTATCTCTTTAATTCTTTATTAGTGATGTTGCTTGATCAATCATATCACCTGTTCAATTTTATCGTTTTATATTTGTTTCTTGACGTATTTTCAAGATGTGTACTCCTACGATGAAGATGACATGGTGTTGGACTCAAAGCTGGCAGAGCACCTCACCCACTTCGGAATTAATATGATGACCATGGAGAAGGTGGGTGCAAGTGTTACTGCATTTTCAGAATAGGCCATCTATTCAGAATAGAATGTTTTTAAAATTTGCTTGTATGTTTCCATTTTTAAAAGTAATATAAATTCTAATATAAATTCAAAAATATAATTCTCCTGTTGTAATCGATTTCAGTTCCAGATTGAGAACCTGGTCTGTCCTAATTATTACATCCACACAGAGCCAAATAGCTTATAGAATCTCCCACTCAGATTGGTCACGACGACTGACTATGGCTCACCTCAACACACATCTCAAATGTGATATAGCTTTAACATTTCGTTTGCAGACAGAGCACACCATGACTGAATTGGAAATTGCAGTAAACCAGCGTGTTGGTGAGTGGGAGGTGATCCAGGAGTCAGGTACCACACTTAGGCCTCTCTGGGGTCCTGGACTGACTGGGATGGAGAACCTGGGTAACAGTTGCTACCTCAACTCGGTCATGCAAGTGCTCTTCACCATCCCTGACTTTCAGGAAAAGTAAGTTTTTTAGTGTACATGAGCATGGCATTTAAAATTTGTTTCTCCTGGACAAATAGATGACAGAAAATTGTGCTTGGATTAAATAAACAAGTAAGCATAGTGGTTTGTGTCTGTTAAAAGGTATGTTTCCAGCATTGACAAGATATTGGATGAAGCACCGGGCGATCCCACTCAAGACTTTAAAACACAAGTGTGAGTATCATTTATAGTAGTGCATATTTTAGAGGAATGCTTTCTCATTATTGTATCTGTGAATTGTATACGAACACTGTAACAAGTTATTTGCAAAGTTTAAATACAGAACTGCATGGCTTTGATTTTCCAGCAGAGGGCGCTGGATAGTAACACAGTTTAAATAACTCGAAGCTTGTTTTCAATAACACGTTTCTTTGGCAGAGCTAAACTGGGGTATGGTTTGTTGTCCGGCGAATATTCAAAGCCCGCTCCAGACCCTGGTGATGACCCCAGTACATCCTCTGAACCTCGAGTAGGTCGTGCTTGTAAATAATGCATACACAAGGAAAGGACATTTGGCTTTATGTTGCTGAAGTTTTATATGTATTTTGTTATTTTTAGGGAGATCAGGTTGGCATCGCCCCACGCATGTTCAAAGCCCTCGTTGGAAGGGGCCACCCAGAATTTTCCACCAATCGGCAACAAGACGCGCAAGAGTTTTTTCTTCACTTCGTGAACATGGTGGAGGTAGTATATTCTCTAATTCTACCTCATTTCCTCTGTGCTCAGCTCTCTGTACTCAGCTCATTACTCGTTGCTTGCCACAGAGAAACTGCAGATCCGGCTCAAACCCGTCTGAGGCATTCCGCTTT
Source organism: Hoplisoma paleatum (assembly GCA_028565875.1). Taxonomy (NCBI): domain Eukaryota; kingdom Metazoa; phylum Chordata; class Actinopteri; order Siluriformes; family Callichthyidae; genus Hoplisoma; species Hoplisoma paleatum. Next base: position 17,422 of record JAOTRQ010015033.1, read on the forward strand.
CTGGTGGAGGAGAGAATCGTATGCCAGCAGTCTCAGAAAGCAAAGTACACACAGCGGGTGGACTACATAGTTCAGCTACCTGTGCCTATGGACCAGGCCACCAACACTGGTACATTTCTGAAACAACCTCTTAAAAAGCGATTTGAATTACAAATGGAAATGATCTTTATTGATCTGTTTCTTACTGATCAGAAGAGTTGCAGGAAGCTGAGCGTCTGCGGGAAGAAGCGGAGGCATCAGGAACCACTCCTCCCGCTGCTCCACGAGCTCGAATCCCATTCACTGCCTGTCTGGAGGCTCTCAGTGAGCCGGAGACGCTGACTGACTTCTGGAGTTCTGCAGTGCAGAGCAAGACCACTGCCACCAAGTAAACCCAACACCCACCTTCACTTTAACATGGATCATGCATTTTAATGCTCCGTGGTCTTTCCCTGCATGTTTTGGCCCTTGAACCAGTTCTATGCCATGTTCAGTCATGCAGATATAGAAAAATAAACATTTGACTTGTACACACATTATTATGAAATTGATGATTTTACCCTACAGTCGAAATCGACCCTGGGTCACTCTGTGGATCGTTACCGATCCCAGAGTATTTCGGCAATTTCAT
>JAOTRQ010015142.1:0-18030 GCA_028565875.1 Hoplisoma paleatum
AACCCAAGCCAAACGCCCACATCAACAAAAGGAATTTTTTGTAAAGTATTAAAAAAGTCTTTAAGGACATGCATATTCATTTAACATTATTTATTTTTTTCTACACAAAATGTAATTGTTGTGATTATAAACCACATTGATGATGGAAAAGATACAAAAGAATATCTGTGTTAGTTCTTTACATATCTAAAACCATTTCCACTAAGCATTTAGTGTGCACATTGTGCAGTAACATCTTACAAGCAACTGAGTATTAAGGTTCTTGTCAAGGGCCAAACTGTCAGTCTTACAGTGTTGGAGCTTGAACTATGATTACAAGTACTGGAACTATATTTAAGCTACATATGTGTATATTTATGAAAAATAATTTTTTACACGTTATGCTAAATATAGGTTAGATTTAAAATATAAAAAATAAGTACTAAAGTCCCCAGTTTTGACTTTCTATATATATATTTCTATATATGACCTCCGTTGACATACATGGGTGATTATGAAAGATCTAAACATATCTTTTATAAATATATTCGTACATAGAAATGATTGTTAACAAGCAGATAAAACACTGTTAAAAACACAACATGTAAAAGTACATTAGTACCACCTGTCTTTCAATAGAATTTAAATTAGCATGAACAAATAGAAGCACACAGACTGTACACTAGTGAACAATGACAGCTCAAAAAAGTCTTAAAATAATAATACTTACCAAATAAGTGTGCAGTTTGAAAGAGTTGCCTGACTGGCCCATGACTCAAATTTGGACATTTCCGAAGTGGAATTAATCTTAAACCAGTTAACACAGCTCGTCCCAGGCGTAAGGAGGCCGCCATGTCCGCGTCCTGAGAGCCTGTCCAACCCTGAGCCTGTTCACAATTCAATTTTATTATTGTATTGCGACTAACAAAATACTACACTTGAGCGTATTCTACAATATAAAGTAAATGTCTGTCTTTTTAAACGTGTTTAATTGCATTAAATGTGCTGCTTAAATGTCATTAAAACAGACAAAAGTAAGAAATTCCCTTTTCAATGCTTGGTAAACACCGCCATCTAGTGTACTAAATACAACAGTGCATTTTACAGGCGATGCTTTTATGCATTATTTCTTTATTGGGATTTTAACATCGCTATAACCTTAGTAAAGCTTTTACATTACCTTGATAAAACTCTTACATCTACATCTACAAATCTGTACAACCTTCTACAAAACTTTACAATCTTCTGCCAACCTTAAAAAAAACTTTTACAATCTTCTTCAAATCTTTCAAACCTCTACAAACCTTTACAAACATTAACAAACCTTCACATACTTGAACAAATATTTACAAACATTGACAAAAGTTTACAAACTTCTACACATTTACAAACCTTTACAAACTTCTACAAACCCATGCAAATCTTTAGAAACTTTTACAAAACTCTACATACTTTTACATACTATTACAAACCTTTATAAACTTTTATAAATACAAACATAGACAAACCTTTACAAACTTTTACAAACCTTTAAACTTGTAAAGTTGTTACATATAACATTATGTGTAATATTATGTATAACACTGTGTGAACATTCTTTTAAATTTTAACTGTAAACTAATGATCAAATAAAAAGCAGAAGAATATTAACGGAACATTCTATGTTCTAATAAAACATTTCCTCAATCAAAACGAAACATTCTGTATGTTATATGCTCTCAGAATATATCAATAATTCCATCCTAAATGAGCTTTAATACATGTTGTTTAAACATTTTCATAACTTTAAGGGAGAAATAACAGGACTAAATAACATCTTACATTGAAAACCTTTTGATCTAGAGCCCAAAGCACTAACAAGCCATCACTCTAATCGTGTTTGATGTCATGTTTTACAAACTGGTTACATTCATGACAGGAAATGAGTTATTCAGTGCACACTTGGCATTAGTATACAGTTCATGTCCAACACAGTCATGGACAGAGGTGAATCAAAGTCATTAAAAATGGAGGTAACATAACATTTCCTCACCAGACTTTTGGTAGACTTGTAATTTACAGGTAATTTTAACTTTACTAAAGTTTTGTTTTTTAAAAATGGAATTCATTTTTTAAATGCTGTTCGTGAAAATGAAGGTTCTACAGAGAAGAGAAACAGTTCAGTTTGTAATTTGGCATTCATATGCCTGTGCTGGACAGTTTTGGAACATACATGTTGAAGAAAAAATGTGTAAATTAGTTTTTTCCCTACAACAAATACTAATGTCTAAATATAGTCTTATCTTGACTGATGAGCAATTGAAAGATTCAAAATTGTTGTTCATAAATTGGCATCAGCATCAGTCTTGGCTGACACTATTCAGTGAAAATAAATCAGCATAATATTGTGATTGAGTGTTAAATGTAAGTGTGATTTCTTTTACTAACCTTTACAGTGATGATAAACATAATCAAATATGGGAACTGAAGCACTTTTCAAAAAGGTCAAAAATAGAAATACAATTTATGCCAGTAGGTCCAGATAAAGTATACTGTGATGGCCTGTTGAGTGAAAAAGTATATTGGGCACCCCTGTGCTAAAATCACAGCTGGATATTACTGCAGTGCCAGACTGCAGTGGTGCAGGGTCCTTTCTAAAATTGGAAAGTTAACATTGCACATAGAAAGAGAGAGAGAGAGAGAGAGAGAGAGATAGTGAGAGAGAGAGAGTGAGTCTGTGCCAGTGTGTGTGTGTGTGTGTGTGTGTGTGTGTGTGTGTGTGTGTGTGTGTGTGTGTGTGTGTGTGTGTTGTGTCTATCCCCTGCAACACATTGCTGACCTGAGTTCTTTTTCTTATTAAAATTGTGTAGGTTCTGTATCTATGATGAACCGTCTATGTATGTCTGTCTTTCTCTCTGTCTTTCAACCTGCTTTCTTTTTATAATCATTTATACGATTTACTAAAATGAAAATGAAACACAATTTTGCATATACAGTTTAGGTTAAGGTGAAAAAAAACTTAATATATGATTATATCTCAGAGATTATAACTTTTCTCTAGAACAAACAGAACTTGAAGACAAAAGAGATCAAAAGAACACAAAACAAACTATTTATTTAGTTTTTAACATCATGTTTTACACTTTAGGTAACATTTTGAAAAGAAAACATTCATCACGCAAGTCACAATTTTAATGATAAATTACTTTATATTTTATATAATTTATTATCTCCAGTTTATTTTTCTAATCACTCTCTAGAAGGAGCTTCATGATGTGGATCAGATCTTCATCCTTCATCCCTCAGCTCCAAATCTCAGTTTCATGTGTTTTATATTTATGTAGACGGAGCTTCACAGACACTTCACAGTGTATCAGCATCGACGTCTTTTTTCTTCAGCAGGTTAAAAATACAGTGTAGATCATCCAGTATCTGGTCCTCTCGAGATATTGCTTTATTTATCTCAGACTGGCACATTGCTTCAGCCTGAGCTCCATAATCTTCCTCAGGACCAGCTTCATCAGTCTCATTCATCTGTAGATGGAGTTCCATGGGCTCATTAAGTAATCCAGCCTCAACCTCATTCAGCTCCAGAAATGTCACATTCAGATTCACATTGTTCATCTGTTTCTCTGGAGCTCTGGCTTTGTCTTTCTCTTCTGTCTCCTGTCGGACCTCCTTTGTGTTGGTCTGATCTTCTTGATAACCAGCAATCATCTCTGAATTAAAAAGTAAACACAGTAAAATTATTATCTGCAGATTCTTAATAGTTACTTTAATATCATTTTCTTAAAGTTTGCTAATGTTTAATTTGTTTGTTCTTTTGATAGTTAATTTTACGTCCTCGTCCTCGAGTTCCTCTGCTAGTCCATTTCCTATTTTTGACTGGATCCACAGTGCTGTTACCAGGTATGATCTCAATCATTCAGCTCCACAACCTTCACAACCAGACCATTGTTCATTGGTTCTTCAGGAGCTCCAGCTTCATCTGTCTCCTCTTTCACTTGATGGAGATTCATGAGCTGCTCCAGATCTTCCTTTTCTATATCAGCTTCTCTGAGTTCCAGAAGCTCCAGATCTCTCATATTCTGCTCCTCACAACCTCCAACTTCTTTGCTTTCATTAATCTCTAGTCACACCATCATGGACTGGTTCAATGCTTCAGCATCATCTTTGACTTCCTGGATCATCATCGTCTCATTCTCTCCAACATGGTTTGAGTTCTCCTGGCAGTCAGCATCATTGCTTACAGAGCTGGTTTTCTCGAGAACCAGAAGCACCTCCACAACATCACATTTGTGCTGGGACTCCTGAGGAGCTTCTTTAGCCCCAAGCACCTCCTGCAGTTTCTCTTCATCTTCCTTGTGAATGTCTTTCTTAGACTTTTGAAGATTCTCATCAGGTTAATCCTCCTGCTTTTCTTTTTTTGTTTTAAGGTTTTGTTACTGTGTGCCTGGTCCTCTGGCGTGGTCGGCTCGGCCGGATTCGGGGATCGGCAGTAGCGGCACTTCAGCAAAAATCCACACAGACAATTCATCTCTGCAACTGCATCGACCTCCAAACACAGAATGAGCCACAGTGATGACTGATTTGCTGCTGCATCATTATGGTGATGTCAAAACATTCTCTTTGGTGATGTCATCACTATCAGAGTGTCCCTGCTCTCAAAACAAGCAGCACCAAGTAGCGGCGCTGTGCACTGGAACTGTATGAGATTGAATTGAAAGATGCTGTAACTCAGTACAAACATGCTGTTATAAAAGCCAAAGTTTAGTCATGTCCTCTTTTTAAAATCTAAACCACAGTAAAATAATGATGGTTATAGTTGTACTTTTTGACATTTAAATTATTATTTTTGGTTAATTTCCCAGGTAAGGCAATCTGAGGCTTTGTGTATGAAGTTTGCATGTTCTCCCCATGTCTGCATGGGTTGCTTTCCACAGTCCAAAGACTTGTCAGGTTAATTTGAGATATTGAAAATGTGTGCGTGCATGCGTGCATGCGTGCATGCGTGCATGCGTGCGTGTGTGCATTTTAAATGGATCAATACCTAAATAAACAAATAAATAAAAGAAATAACAGCTTTGATTGACACTTTTTAATTAGATTTCAAAATGTAATCTACTGTGGATTACATACACGATACAAATGTATAATATATAATGCATATGTTTTTTTAATTCAAAATAGGCAGCCAAAATACACACATAATTACAATAATTTACAGAGCTTTAGCAGGAATGCGTACAATGATTATGCTTGTTTATAGTAGTTAATATAAATAAATATAAACAATATTTCGGTGTATTGCTTCAGTGTATCATTCACGTAGAGCAGGAGCATAAACATCTTCAAAGGTACTTTAGATATGTATTTAATAAAAGTATGTATTGTATACTTTTTACTATCACTTTCCCCACCTCTTCTTTAGCAAGCACAAAAAAATTTACATTTTAATTATTTAGCTATTTTGCTCCAGGAAACTGAATGTGTTGGGGAATCCCCAATTTACAACACGTGGATACAACAGAAAAATGGTAAGTCAAGGGAAATAAACTTGCACAACGTCCCTCACCTGTTATAGCCTTAGAGTCAGTCTGTGCTGTTACTAGACCTCACTGACTATGAGCTGTTTCCCCTAATCATTGAATGAGCAACTGAATAATTACATACATAAACATGTTTATTAGTGTTCCCCTTTGAACTGGAAAAAAATATTCATCAAAAATGACAAAAAGTTAACTTAAAATATTAATTGACATGTCTACGGTGTTCCAATACGTGTATAACATTTTGTTGTTATTATTGTTCAAATAACAATAAAAAATACTTAAGTGAACTTAGTCCTAACATGAAAATAAGTCTATAAATTATTTTATAATTGACCTCAGAAGTTAATTCTTCTATTATCCAGTATTAGAACTGCTTAATCTTATTTAGGATCAAGGTGGGAAACTGGGTGAATACACTAAAAACCTGGTGACTGGTATGTTGCAGGATACGCACACACGCACGCACGCACGCACACACGCACGTACACAGAGTGAGAGAGCGGACAATTTCAGTACCTCCAATTAACCTGACTGTTACGTACCAGGAGGACATCCATGCAAACAAAGAAAGAACATGTAAACTCTGCCACCCCTAGAAAATGTTTTAACTCACATAAGCTTACCAAATCTGACGTGTAGCATTTTTATCATGGTTTATGCATCTATGGATGTACAATGTGCAAAGATCTGAAAACACAATTAAAGAGTAATGCCATCAATGTAATCAGATGAGTGGTTAGAGTAGGAAGTGATGACAGATAACAGCAAATTTAACAGTATTTATTGTCGAGATCTTGGCAGCTGTGAAGAGTTCATACGAGCTATTGTGTCCTAAGACAGATACTGAATCTCAGGCTCTTATCACTGCACCTCACATTCAAAAATCCTTTCAAATGTCTGATGGGATACATCAGTTATATGCTGAAAGTAATGCCCTCTAAATCTGCATAATGTACAAAGATCCTTGTTACTTATCTACTGTGAGTATCTTTATTATACAATACTTTTCTCCTGTTTCTGCTGTATCATTCTTCTATATGTACATCTAGTGTTTCTTTTGGTGGTGTCTCTCAGTGTCTCTCCCAGTGCCTTTAACAGTCCAAAAAATATTACCAATTTAATTGGAGAGACTAAATCTTCCTATATGTACCTGGCCATTAAGATACATAAACAAGACCTGGTAACAAGCCTGGATATATAAATGCATTAAGCAAATAAGTCACTTGTGGTCTTGTGAACATTTCTGTAGAGAGTTTAAAGACTTGTTTATTTTTTTTTTTTTGTTACAATCTTTCATTCTTTTTTTTTTTTTTTTTTTTTTGGGGGGTGGGGGGTGGTAGACAGCTATGAAAGTTGTCACATTCATACACATTTCATTAGATAGCAAACTTATGTATAGACACTCTAGAAAAGAAGTGAGCACCAATCTCTGTAGGGAAGTTAGTGCAGTTAGCTTTTTTGTTTGATATATTGTTTTTTGAAAATAGTAAGAATAACTTTTTTCTTCTTCTATGCCCTTGTGTGTTTTTGCCCCAACATTGTAAATATTCTGTTGACTCTTTTTGTTTTGTACATAATATATACTTGTTAAAGTAAACTCTGACTTCACTTATTGAAAACAGTTTGAGTTCTCATTCTTATATATTCAATATATTGTTTTCATTTCTTTATTACAAACATCTATGTGCACTCCTGACTGTTACTGACCATATTTTTGCTAATATTTCATAACAAGTGTTGTGAGGAAGGGCATCCGGTATAAAAACTGCAAAAATCTATCCAGTCTTTTGTGATGAAACCTAATAGGAGCAGCCAAAAGAACATGTTCACAGTTTGAACAATGTACCCAAACAGCCAATACATGTAATGACACAAATTTCATTACTTTTGTCAGTTAGGTATTCCAATCTACTAAGCCACACAAATGCACCTGACTGGATAAAATGACCCAATCATGCTGGCATGTAACAGAACTGGCTAGTAATGTTAGATGTTTATGCTGTTAGTTTTGCAATCGGTGGATGGGGGGGGGGGGGCTGTAAATAGACTTTCTAAAAAACAATTGTTCTCTACAGTAATGTTTCAAAGACAGTAATGTTCTACTCCTGGTACTGAACTATGAAAAAAAAATCTCTGCTAAAAGGCTAGACAACCCCATCAGATCTTAACCTTTACAGTACTATCAGACATACAACTTCTCATTTGCATTAGATACGTTAGGGAAATCAGGTGAATGTGTCTGTGCAAAAGGGAGCTTGTCTGACATCTAGCTATTTGCCTAACTGCTAATGTTAGACCTCTTTCGGTGTCATCTCATATAACCACAAGCTGTAAGGCCTGACAAAGACTGCAGTAGTTGTCAATGTGAAAGCTTTGCATGTTATGGTCTACCCTGACATTTAATTTAACTTTTAATGCATTATCCATTTCAACATAAAATTCATGCATTTTTTATATAACAATGTAAAATATTGTGTAGCTTTTAGCAACATTTTTTTATGAAAACAATCCTGTATGTTGTACTGACTTATGCCAGTTATAACGGTTCATGGAGTAATGAGGAATGAATCAAACTTCATTTGCTTGAAGTTGAAAGAAAGCAGATTACAAATTAATTCAAAATGTATCTCTCCCAGCATTAAGAGACAAATGGCCAGAAAGCAAAGCATACAAAAGTGAACAACCTGGCATCTAGTTCAAGAAAGGATCGTTGTTTTGGTGTAATTTTTAACTTTAGTGAAATTTTACAAACTGGAGAAGCATTTGATCTATCAAGTGACATATAAACTAATTTAAATTATTAAGCTATTATTATGCTAATGTGCATAGATCATATTTGATTATCGATTGCTCAGTAATGCATTGTTAATAAAGCATCTAAGTAAAGACAAGTAAAGAACAGATCCATCTTTACATTGATCTACCTTTCCTTTATTTATTTATCTTGTCAGTGTAGTTAATAGAGATTTTCTTACTGATAACCTGATCAATATGCCATCAAGCCACGGCAAATGATTACACATCAAATTATTCAGTGACCCCTTTGTCACTAGTGAATGATGGACTTCTGAAAGTGACTTCTCTAATCGTCATAGACCATATATACACACACACACACACACACACACACACACACACACACACACACACACACACACACACACACACACACACACATATATATATATATATATATATATATATATTTTATTTATTTATTTATTTTGATGAGGTTATTCAATATAAGGTTTTTATATTGATACCATACAACCGTTGCAAACCATGCAAAAATTCAACCCCAGCATAATAAAGGTTCTATCATTGAGCGGGGGAAGGGAAATTTATTTTTTTGAGGGTGGGTTCATGCTCTGCAGCTTTAGTATAATATGCTGCTTTGTATGTAATTGTTCATTGACTTTTCCGACTGATCCTGAATTTACTTTGGTTTATTAAAATTTTTTAAATGCATTTTTATACTTCAATTCAAACATTTCCCTTTATTTGTCATTCAATAAATGTTATGCCTAAATTTCTATGCTTAGAATAAAAACATGCAGTTTCCCAGCAAGTCAAAGGATTAAATGTGGTTATGACAGATAAAATATATCTAAACATTTAAAGCTTCAAGCCAGTAATAGCAGTCCTTACTTCTTCTGATATAACACTAGTTTCAATTCTGTATGGCTGTGTGGGTGTACTGTTATACACTTGCGTTAGAATGATTTGCTCTTTGTTCAAGTATTGATTTTGTCAGCCAGTTACAGAAACGATAGTTTATAAATTTACCAAACATAGCAACCTTACAAAATATGTTACATCGAATTCATTGTTTATTAAAAAAAGTTCACAGATACATTGTTATTATTCACATGAACTTTATTTTACATTATTTACACTTATTTCAGACTATAACACAATTTCTCACACAATTTGCAATGTTGAATGTTGTATTGTTAAAAATAATAAAAAAACACAAATTCAAAGCAACCTTTTTAGGAAGAGTGTATAAAATAACAAAATATGCTCTTTACAGGCAAATAATGACTTAATTTATTAAGTTGAGCAAAGTCTGCAAATAGTCACTAACTGCATTATACATTTTTATAAAGACACAGATATACAAAATGAAAGTATAAAAATGTAAAATAAACTTAATTAAAAACTAAGAAAATCCAAAGCTGTCAATATCCTACTTCTTCTTGTAAAAAAAATTATAACGTTATGGACACAATATTATAAATAAACATTTTCAAACATATATATTGAAAACAACAGAAAATGAAACATCACAGCTTGCTATTCACTTTTCAATTTCTTTCCAACCACGAGCATTTCTTCCAAACTTGTAAACCAGCCTTCGTCCATCCACTCGTTCTAAAATCTCTCGTTTGTAGTAATACCTGAAACAATCAAACAACAACGTTTATTAAACCCATTAGATGTATTGAAATTTAGCAAGAACAAAGTCCATCCATCCGTCACCAATCTTGTCTCCACTACATTGAGCACATGAGCAAATAAAAGAAAGACACTGCCTTCATATATTTAAAGTGTAGTATTTTATTGGTATCATTGATATCAGGCCTGTATTTACTATCAGATTGAATCCAAATTGTCTCGTATCACAAACCACTAATGTCCGTCACTGACCGTATTCAGAAATGTAGCTGTGAGTCACACAGTTCACTTATAAGAGTTTGTCAAGTTCCTCCAAGCATCGTATGCGTTAATCATTATAATTAGATTGTATTTTCTAATCATTATATACTATATCTTGTCAGAAATACTACAGTTTCCAGAGTGAGTAAAAGTAGATTTAGACAAAGGTAATTTATTCTGTTAATCAAAAGTACACTTTTAGGTTCATGCCTCCAAATATTTATTGTATTATTAATGTAGCAAAAAAGCAAGAATGTGGATAAAGATTTTATCAGAATGCACGTTTCTGTGCATATATTCAACATGTGCATGAGAATATGGAATGATACCTCATTGCTCGACTGAGCTTCTCATAGGTCATGCTGCTGTTATTCTTCTTTTTGCCCCACAGTTGTGCTACGGCTTCAGACTTGAGGAATCGGAATACACCCTCAGCTCTGTTCTCCCATTTAATCAGGCCAGGGTTTCTTTCTGGGTTTAGCAAAATATCTCGGATGAACTCCCACAGATGGGTACCACGAGGGTCTAAGCACACCAAACAGAGAAAAATAATTATGTAAAAAAAATATTACATGTCACTGGGATAAGCGATTTTTCTATGAACGATTTTTTGGGACATTTTATATATATATAAAATCTTCTTGTGGACCAAAGCTCTTAAGTCCACCTAAATTTCCAATTCTCTCATATTTATTAGTCACATTTATATGCCGTAATTCAGTCAGACAGATTTCATTGTAATTTCAGCTAAATCACAGTGAAACAACAGCACAGCAAATATACAAAGTTTCTAATAAAGTCTTTAATAAATACAAAATGTCAACACAAATGTACATGTCTGCGCGCTGCTCATTAAACTTCATCGGCTTCAGGCTGTTGTTAACTTTTGTAAGTTGTCTATAAGATGATCATGGGACATGCACATTACTCTTTGAGGCTTATGTTTGCCCACGGTCGCTGTGCTCCTTCAATGAATGCTGTCCATCTTTGTCTAAACTACACACAAATAATTCATTACTGTTCTTATTTGTAGGCCCTCAATAATAAACTCACTGTTGTACTGTAACTTTGGATTTCTACTTTTTCTGTTTAGTTATTAGTTTCTATAATAGTTATTTATATGTATTACTAATATCGCCTTTTATGGATATATTTTTTCACTTTAAATGTGCTTTATCACTTGTAAGTCACGTTGGATAAATATGGCAGCTAAATGCAATGTAATACTGCATAATGTTTGTCTCTAATGCTGTAGTTCCTTTCTTAATGCTTTGTCACACTCTGTGCAGTTTATCAGATCTATACTGGCATTAACCTGTCTCTAAGTTCAACAAAGAAAATTGCATACTATGTGAGAGTGTTCTAAAGTTAATTTCAAGCTAGGCTTTCTGTACTGGTACCAGTTACCACCTACACTCATGATTGTTGAAATGTTCATACTGTCTTTTTTATTACAGTGACCTCATTCACCTGCTTCATCATTTAGTTATTTGATTTGCCATTCGCCTCTCTGGATGAACAAGCTTTGCATATGTCCCATAATATCCAGTAATTCATGATTTACCTTTAATCCAAAATTCAGATAAGCTGACAACACCAATTTGTGTCTGTGACCAAGTTAAATAGATATTGTACAATGACGACGTCACAGAACAAGCCTTGTAATCTTCAGTCAGACATCATTTAATATGCTTTGAATCTTAGCTGGGTTGGATGTGGGAGTAAATACATCACTTTGTAAAAACACATTACCATACAAACAGCAAATGCTGCCTAATGTCCAGCCAAGGATGAGAAAGAACTTTCACAATTAATGAAGCTTACTTAATGTTTCTTTCCTTTCTTAAACCTTAGACCCTAACACTCTCTTAAATTACTGAGTGCTTATTTGCACTTGCCCGGCTGTCACTGACTTCCCTTGTTAAATAAAAGCAAATAAAATAAATGCGTGCTCTTGATTACCAAGCCACACAACCACACAATTGATAAAATGGTGCCTGAACAAAGAACTAAGTGCAAGGTGAGCGCATTTCAGATATCTTTTACCCATTCGACTGGTGATGAAATTATCATTTGCCCACCATTGTATACTGGGGGCATTTAGATGGAATTAAAACGTGAAAGATGAGTAAGATACTTACTGTGTTTTTTCGCTTGGTGTGAGCGGTTATGGGATTTTTTGGGGTCTGTAAAAAAAAATCACAGTTTCACCTTTCTCTTGCTAGTTTTCCCTCATTATATCACCATCAACAGTTAAGCAGAAACTGTTTATTTTTATAAGAGGTGTTGATTTCCTTCAGTCTAGTTAAACAGGTTTGTCTTGTCAGAAACATTTACACAGTTATAGTTTACACTGTAGATGGCACTCAGCAAAACTTAATAAATGAACTATGTGACTGTTAAACCAGTTAAGGTTTTAACTCAATGTAACTATTGTTTGTTGTGTTTTCTTACCCTACTTGGCAAGACGTTTATAAATAGACATGCACATTCAGTGCTGATCTGCCCTTTTTGCCATCATTAACACCTACCTGTCCTCATTCTGCACAAAATACTTTAGCTTCATATCCAAAGAATGAATGTGACATCTCATGAACAGTGACCCAGGAATACTGAGGTCAGAAAGTATCTACAGTATTTTGGTCCAGCTTGGTCCCAGATAACTTGATTATACTTATACTTAAGAAATATGGTAATAAGCATATTTTTACTATGAATCGATGGAAAGTTTAACGATGTTTTTCTGAATGACCACATAGCAGTATGATGATTATTCATACAATACCATTTAAAGGCTCAGAGGTTTTGCATAGTAGATCAACTAATTCATGATATAAAAAATGTACTTTTTGAACAGATTGACCTTTCTCTTATGAAGTGAATGAAACGTGGTTAGCCATGAACAGTCAGTAATCTAGTCTAATAACAATAACTGAATTACGTTTCCCTGCTATCGATAATACCCCATACTGCTGACTGATGATCACTGCAACTGACACACTCCTACGACCTTCAACATGTGTCCAGTACAAACAGTACAGGAAGTTAACACAGTTCAGAGATCAAATTTTGGCGAGATCAACCTACTAAGAAAGCTTATGTTTGGTAGTTCATTCTTAGAACTTTGTTAAATGGGTTTAAAACAAAAACCCAGTATAAACTGACCTAAATGTCAAAGTCATTTGGGAAACATTATCTAATAGCAGGCCAAAAATGTTTGTATTTACTTTCTAGTCAGCAAAAAATACCTGCACAATACAGGTTGATAAATTATATGTTCTAAATGAATGTTTTTTAACCAATATATGTAAATAAGTTTAACGTGTACATTTATCTGTACCAATCATATGTACACAGAGCCAGATCCGGATCAATGTCCAGTTAGTTATAAGGAATATCTTGTCTGGCCCCCTTCTTTTACAAACAACAGCAACTTTTTTTTAATGTAGGCCCCTCAACATATGAAAACCCCACCTACATAACCCAGTCACCCCACACTGCAGTCAATGTCAAATATACTAGACAACACCCAGCTGACCTGTGGAAAACTTAAGTTTTAAATAGAAGAGTTGCTGATGTGCTGTGCCATTTGGGTACGATATTAATTGCCTAACTTTAGTGCCAAAATTGTATTTATTTTAAGGGCATGTGATTCTTACCTGGACTGCATGTATTTGCTGATGTTACGACAATTGTAGGCTGAAATTGACTATCAATGCCCAAATTCTCTGTTAAAAGATCAATGTCGAGTTGATTGGTATGTTTTTCATCCTCATAGCTCTGATCATAATCAGATATGCAAAATGCTGTTCTACCTGAATTAGTAAAGAAGCTAGATTCCTCTTTATATGAAAAAACTGAACATGGTAAATCTGCAAAAGACAACATAAGACAATGCATCATCAAATTATAATCCTGAAATAAACATATATGACAAAATATTGTTTAATAAACATTACTTACCATCTAATTCAGGTTTAATATCCCCAGGTGTAAACATATCTGCCACGGAACCATATTGTTCTGTTTAGATGTAAAACAAAAAATGAAAACCTAATGAAGTTTTAACAGTTGTTCAACCACTATAATTCATTTTTTCATTTGGATTCCAGTTTTTTTTTTATTTCCCACAACTGAAACAAGTAAAACAAGTTTGTCTTTTTGTAAAATGTCAACATAGTAGTTGGGTAATAACAGATCAACAAAGTTCATACTGATTATATGATTATAGGTACTTTTTGCTTATTTTAAAAAAAACTATTGTAAACATTTTAAAGAAGACCACAAAAAGTGGATACTGGACAGGCTGTTATTGTCACCAACTCTAAATGGCTTCCACATCTTCCAATCTCGCAGCTTATTTACTCCTTACAAAGCATGTAAAATAGAATATTTAAATGGATGTTTTGTATCATATGTAGCAGTGTTTATTTAAAATATATCATCATTGACAGTTATGAAAATAACTTTTAATAATTAATTTATTGTGAATTGATTTGCATAATGCAAATTCTCCTTGGCTAATGTTCTTCCATTGAACCCTTCCACTCACAAACACAATTTTACCTGGAAATTAACTGTTTATTTACCAGTGTAAACACAAGATACTAAAACCTGGGTGGATTGACACTTTATGGATGGTATGCCATTTCTACATTATCAGACTTTGTTAGATGCTGATGTGTTTTTGTTTACTTTAACTTTACTAAGAAATGCAGTTACTAAGTTATATTGTTTAATTACAATAGTCTTATAGTGGTTCAACTTAAAGCTTGAGTATGAAATGACCTTAACGTAAAAAAAGATTCAGGACATCGAATAGCAGTACTAAAAAAAATCTCACTTACTATTGTTACCAATGAATACCAACACAATACAACACACAGCTTATAAATTACTTTGTGCAAAATAAGTTTTTCACATATTGTAAATAGGTTTGACTCACAAAACTATCTGTACAGAATTACATGTGAACAGTGCAAAACTTCAAAATAACCACAAACATAAACTACAGTATAGAAAGTAAGCTACTGTTGGCAGACTTGGTGTATATCAAAACCAAAAAATAAATAGCATCTGAGCAAGTAAGCTGTTCTTACCACCCCATTTTAGATCAGACAGACTGTGGTAGAGGATAGGCCCGACAGATCCAGCCAAATGAGTGAAGTCCTGGTAGCTCATGCTACAGAGCTGCCTTCCATCTAGGTCAAAGTTACTGAAAGGGATTGACATTGTGTCAATCTGGTGAACATCCAAGGTTTGCTGAAGCCACTCCCAAACCTGATATTTAGACCAGAACTGCGGATGAAGATCTTGAGACCACATATGACCCATGTTTCCAGATGTCCCCACAGACACTTTAAATCAGAGGAAACCAGAAATAAGTTTTATAGTTTTACTGGTACAAATAATGTTCAAATTACATGTCAGATGATTACAGCAGATTGCAGCAAATGTTAAGAAATGACAAAATATTAAAGACAAAGTTAAAAGAATATTACATTATTACACCCTACTAGATACTGTGTAATAATGCATGGTCTTTTTGAGACATAAGACCCTTTATTCTGGAGATGGTGGTGGTATTTATGTCTATTTTGAAGCCTGTAATTTGGTCTAGGTTTCACTAGCACACATCCTATTCTCTGTACTGCCCAACACAGCCTTGTTTTTGTCCTTATTTACATAGGGGAAATTGGGGCTATAATTATCTTTTGAGAGAATACATTCAACTGAGAACTGATCTATGAGGATACCAATTGGCCACCTTGTCAGATGCCAATAGTGACAAAATAACTTCAGTCTTTGAGAGACTAGAACTAAGTACATTGCTTACATGATGAAAAGTGGACACACCTTAGGATGCAGAAATAATACAAGCAGTGTGGTGATGTGGCTTTCGTCAATAATCTGCTTTAAACTGAATTTCAATATGTACCAAATGTATTATTGCTATACATTAATGGCAGCAATCTCATTCAGCATAATAATAGACCCAGGGCTATGCAAAAAATCATGCAGGAAGGGTTTGAAGAGCCTAATTTTAAATTCACAGATCCCTGACATCTGTCAGCCGAACAAGTCTAATCAATGGATACCCAACACCCAGGATTTAAAGGACTTAAAAGATCTTAGAAGTTTTGGTGGCAGATGCAACAACACATCTTCAGAGGTCATATGGCGTCCATGCTCAATTGATCTGTCTGTTTTGGTTTTCAAAATACATTTATATTGTCAGCATTTGTTAGATGCCTTTATCCAAAGCGACTAACAGACCAATGGAACACCATTATAATTAAGGGTTACGAGCTTTGCTCAATAGTGGCACGATCGTGGTAACTTGGGAATTGTGAGGCTTTAACAAGTGACCTTCTGGTCTAGTTCAGTATCTTAACCACTAAGCCGCCAGTGCCCACAAAATATGTATCTACACATATGTTATGACTGGTCTATATATTACACAAACCAGTGGTCTTGTGCAAATAATTGGCTCAACCAGCCCAGTAGTAAGCATATAGAAATTGTAATCCGAAAGATACCAGTTCAAACCGTACTACTGCTATGTAGCTGCTGTTCGGCCTTTGAGCAAGGCCCTTAACTGTCAATTGCTAAGATTGTATATTGTAAATAAGTCCTTTTAGATAAAGATATCTGCCAAACACTAAAAAATTTTATGTAAATAAGTGGTAAGGATTTCCATAGCATCAAAACATTTTCTAATTTGTCTTGTACATACCAATGTGCAAATGCCATTCATTCTATTTACTGGTACTTATGATAATAAATAAAACTTTTTTGATACTAAATTGAGTTGTGCAGTAAAATATGTACAGTTGAATAAGAAAATAACATTTAAATGCTGCTTATGATGCAAATATAAAGAAACATACTACTGCAAAATTATTTTACTGCAGTTTGGGCTACAATGATATATTTTGCCAAATTATCCAACTGTCCCAGCTCACTAACACTATCAAATCCATGTTGGGTTAACGCATAGGTCAAAATGCTTGTGAGAGGGATCTAATCAAAGCAATTGGTATAGTCAACCACTGCTAAAACTGCAAGCTCTGGATTTAAATTCAGGGTGCAATTTGTCTGGTATGAAGGAGGAAGGGTGAGAGAATGAAAGAAAAAGATTAGTGGCTAGTGTGTTTTATGGAGTGTGTGCAATCAGGCATTGCTAACAAAAAGATAGTAGTAGACAAAAAGTGACATTTGGGTGCTGGGTGTATAGCAACTAAAGTGATCCAGTCTCTGTTACCTAGTAACATCTTTCATTTCAGCGTAGGTAATCTATGATATTTAAAGATGAACAAATGAATATATAAATAAATGTATTTCTAATGCACAGTAAATGCATGCTATCTGACTTTGCTGAAAAACCAAATATACCTATTCAAGATACAAATTTTTAATACCAATTAACTACATTGCATACTTAAGTACACTAAAATACATTAGAACACTGTAAAACATGACTTGGTTTGAACAGGTTTTTTAACAGGTTTCCTGGGTCGGGCCGGGGGCTTTCCATGACGTTTGCATGTTCTCCCTGTGTCTGCATGGGTTTCTTCCGGGTACTCTGATTTACTTCCCACAAAAACATGCAGTAGATGTGAAATTGTCTTGTAGATACAGAAGCTCCCCATAGCACTATGTGTTGGAGTAAGACTTGGCAACCTACTCTGGGGATCAGTAGCAATTAGGGCTGACCGCGATTAATCAATTAATCGTTGGTCTGTTACGTGCAGGAATGAGGACTCTAAGAAGCGAAGTAACCAAAAAATAATATAAGTTTATTAATAATAATAAAAGGCAATAAACTTATAAAGGACAAACAAGGCACATAAAAACTCCC
>JAOTRQ010015356.1:0-18029 GCA_028565875.1 Hoplisoma paleatum
GAGCAAGACCCTTAACCCTGTCTGCTCATTGTAAGTCGCTTTGGATAAAAGCGTCGGCTAAATGCAATGTTATGTTAGATAGATAATTAAACCCACGCTTTATGCCTCTTAAGGGTTTCTGCCTAACTAGCCCTAATTGTCAAGAATATCATCACATACAAACTAACAGGAAGCAGTACGACAATAAAGCTAAACTTACTGACATAACAGAACGTTTATGCATATTTGTTGAATACAAATTTATATATTAGAAGCAACTTTACCTCTAAACTTTTAAAACAAATAGACAAAGTAGCTCTATCATGTATTTATCCATTCTTCCAGGGACACAACTGTCAATGGAATAAAATGTTACAAAAGAAGCTGAGCCACAATGATAAACGGATCATCTTTGACCAAGTGATCCTTAACAACACCTTTTGAAAACCTTAAGCTTCCTTAAACAAAAGTTATGTTTGGAGAGGAAACATGAGGTCTTTGTTACACAAAGATCACATGCTTCTGCAAACAAAACCACTAGCTTTTGCAAGCTACTGCAAGAAAACTTCGTGCAGATCACCAAGATCAGCTAAGCAGCTTGGGTTCATACATCCTGTTCACAGTGCCACCTGATGAGATAGTGATACTGCCACATTTACTAAACCATGGGACAGAAGGGTTGGTGGCACTGGTCGCTTCACAGCGAGAAGGTTATGGATTTAATCCCGAGGTGGGAAGGTCTGAGTCATGTGTTGGGTTTGCATGGTCTTCCAGTGTCTTCAAGGGTTTGTGTATCCGAAAATGTTGTAACCAAAAGAACAATGATGTATTTACGTCAAAGATACTTGTTCAACAGTAAATACTTAAACTACCTGCTTGCTTAAAAACAAAGTCAAGAAACAAACGACAGTAAGTAAAAATGTCATGTGCCCTGATGAGCTAATCATTCATCAGTGTTCCTGTTAGTGGGTGGGATACATTATTCAGCAATTGTATAACTTAGCCCTTGACCTTGCTCAAATCTTTATGATGGCTAGAAGAATGGACCAGTTCATCTTCAAAAGAGCAGCTCTTGTGGGGTGTTCCTAGTCTGAAGTGGTCAGTATCCACCAAAAATAGATCATGGGCAGCCAAAGCTTATTGATGCACATCTGGTGAGTAAAACAGATCGGCTACTAAAGTTTATATTGCTAAAGTTTAAAGTTAACGCTGGACCCGATACGAATGGTGGATGGCGCAGGATCAACTACAGTTCGCAGATGAAAACCTGTGTGGGATTCAATACTCCCAAGTAGGTGCTCTGCACAATCAAGACAATTCTTTCTATAGAACAGTATCACACCTCCAGAACAGTTCCAAATATATATAAGAAAGGGTGAGACTTTGGAGATTCTGTGGTTACGGTCAATATGCGAGTGCATATTTGAGTATTGAGATGTTTGATGCTGGGGAAGATCAGTTTGTCACAATGGAACGTGACCTATAACAAAGATCAGGAAAGGAACAACCTAATGACTCACATTGTCACTTAAATCCAACAATGTGGTCAAAGACTCAAAAACTCTTAATGTAAATTACACAGTGCCTAAGCATCTCCGAAGCATTCCACTAGGGTTTCTGGTGCAACCATGTCAATATTTACCCATTAAATGCTCCCAGAATGCTTTCAATTGCTACCTGTATGAATTCCCAATCTTGGAATCGATCTTGAGCCAAGAACCACATGTAGTCACTCTCAAACCTGGGGTAGGAGACAGACGGGAGATCACCTTTCGAAATAAAGCTTGGATTGCAGTTTCGGTTTGTATTGTTTCAACATCAAATGGTGCTATCGCCTTGTTATCAAAGCCCAAGTCCAATTGATTTATTACTCAAGCACTTGATTAGTTCCTTAGAACAGAATAAACTGCATGAATAATATTAAAAACTACATTCTATTCAGCAGTTTTTTTATATCCGTGCCAACAATGTTGTTGTTGGGCTATTGACCGCTAAAAAAAAGCAGCATACGTAACGGGCATATATCCTGGACAGGGTGCCAAGTCAACACAATGGACAAGGGGCAAATTTAAAGCTGCCAATTCACCCAGTGGAACACACTGAAACAACACTACAGCGCGCTAAAGTGAGACTAAACACATAACTGTAAATGCACCCAGGTTCACCACCATAAGGCAAACATTGCTTTAATTAAATTACTAGAATACCGTCCTTTTTGCAAATCGCCCCACCTTCTTTTTGGTTTACCTGCAGAGATCAAAGCAGGACAGTTCTTTCAAAGTAATTGGTTCCTGTGATGACAAAGCCAAAAAAAAGTAGACAGCTTCTACTATATCTTAATCTATACACTAAAAAGATTTAAATGTACAGTCACACAATTTAGTAGGTGCACCTAACTAAAGATGACGGTTATTGTTCAATACACCAAGATTACTTTTATAGGCATACTGTTACTGAATGTTGTACATGGCTTCACTCACTCACACACACACACACACACACACACACACACACACACACACACACACACACACAAATATATAGGTTATTGTTAAAAACAAAAAACAGTTTATCAATATACAAAGTATTAACCCTACATGTCTAGTCAAAGTATAAGATAAATACAGTATATCAAGTAAATAAAGTAAACTAAAAACAACACACTAAACATGTTATTTTGTTTTAGTTGTCTGGGTTTGGGGTTATAATCGTTGGCATCAATTTAACAACTTTATTTCATCAATTTACATTAAAAATAATCTAAAAAAACAGCCCAAACCTTTAATTAGCAATGCAGTTCAGGTGTGAGGCGACCGTTAAGGCTGTATCCTAATTAACTATGTGAAACCTACATTTGGCTCAATCCTCCCTGCATGTGTACACTTTATCACACCTCGCATAACGGACTTGAGTGCACTAATCTTACTATTACGCTGTCATTTGAGAGTAAATCAGATTCTGGCTCACTTTCCACAGCTAAACCGAAGAAAAATAAATAATTATTAAATAAATCATGGCTTACCGATTGAGACACTTGAAAACAAGACGCAATCATGTAACTCTTTGCGGCATAAAGTTGTCATCCGCTGATGCTAAATGGTCATTTATCTGGAAAGCCTGCATTCATCCACATTCAATACTTGACTGAAGTGAGCGCCGCAGGCTGTGCTTTTATAGCAGAGGGCGTTGCTCTCGACTTGACCACGCCTCTCTGTGGAATATTAATGAATGGCAGCGTGGGAATTAGGCGCTCACGTTGCAGCGATGGAAGCCAATCAGAAGACAGAACTGCCGTGTTTTGATGACGCAAATTGATCTAGTTCATGCCATTGGATGTTGCACCCACACGGTTCACTTGCCTTACTGTGATTTCCATTCATCTAATAACACATCAGCTAAAATGGCAATCAATACTCATATTTATCTCATTACCAGAACCAAATCGATACGCTTTTTACACAACACACTTTGTTTTTATAAAAAAAAAGAAAACAAATCTTACCAATTCAATATAAAATCATTTTTTATTATGCAGACCAGGCAAATGTCCTCTCAAGGTCAGAATTCCATAGAGCACTACTGCATCAGATGTTGGTCAAAACAGTAAATGATATTTTGTAATGGTTTCCTGTAAACCAACCGAAATCTTTTTAATAATCTGGGTTCAATCCAGAGGTCCATCCAATCCTATTTAGGATCATGGTAAAAGGTCGCCAGTCAGTTGCAAGGTACAGGGACAAACATACACACCCACATAGTACAATTGCATGATCCCCAACTAACCTTACTGCAGGTCTTTAGACTGTTGGAAGAAACAGAAGCACCCGAGACTTACCCGGTGAACTGAACCTGGGACATGTTACTATGAGGCAACAGTAACAACCATTACAACCTTTACTATCAGCCATTACTGTTAAATGTAAATAACATCTGGATTAAACAAGACAGACACTTAATTTATGAGTGTGCTTGAGGGTGGATTGTCTACTCATTGTCAGATACATATCCAGTTTAACTAAAGATACTGAATTGTACATAGTCACTAAAACATAATAAACAGTCAAGCCCGGATCTACAATAGGGGCAAACCTGGGCACGTGCCCAGGGGCCCTTGGGCAGAGAGGGCCCTCTGGCTCCTTTGGAGAATGTGAATGTTAGGGTTGGGAGGGGGCCCATGAGCCTCAGTGCCCAGGGCCCCCTAGGGTTATTAATCCAGCCTTGGTTACTAATCCTCTACTCTAACCACTAGGCTATAAAACTAACCTGGTGAAAACTAATCTGACTAGCTATAGCATTTGTGTCTCTGTGGTGTTATATATATATATTGCTCACCTGCACTAGAAATATCCTCTTCTAAAATGTTTGGCTGGCACAGTGGCGTAGGGCATAACACCATATTCTTACAACGAGAATTACTGGGTTCAAGCCCCAGATGAGGTGGTCGAAGTACCTTTTATGCCAATCTCAAACCTGGATGAATAGTGAGAGGGGGTGGTAAGAAGGGCATCCAGCATAAAAGATCTACAAAGTAGTTAATGGGGACCACGATTCGCTGTAATGAACCTCTGAGCGGGGAGCAGTCGAGAGAAAAAAGAAGGATCTCAGGTTAAGTAGGGGATTAGAATACTGAGTGCACTTGTTAAAAGATGACACAAGAAACTAAGAAAGAAACAATAGAAATCTATCTAATCTAATCTATCTATCCGGAATAGGAAAGCTTTTGGATAAGGTACCATTATATTTGGTAAGTAAAAAAAGGATTCAAACTGTTTTATGGCTAAGAACAAGTGTATCATATTTTTTTGTTAGGGTTTGGTGAGCCATGATCAGTCAATATTGCTCAGTTAAAACTATTAAACCAGATTATTATCCGATTAGTTAAATCAGATGATTTAGCACAGGAAATGATGTACACGACTGCACAAGGCCATTGATATAACAAAATGCATAACTATCTACTATTCCATGTGTTTCACAGATTCGATAACTGAAAAGTGATCATTATTTTTTTTAAGTGTAATTTTTACACCTCCTCATTCACCATGTTTATAACATAAAACACACAAAAACAGGCAGATTTACTGTATCCAGGTTAATATGACAAATGTTGCAAGGTAGCAACCACTTTAACAGCTGTTCCATCCATGACCACATAGTTTACGTTGAAATGCATGCATGCACTTGAATCCATTGTGACTCCAGTCATAACTACATGTATGTATGTATTTATCCGTTTCAGTCGTTTCCGACTCTCGGGTCACTCTATGGATCGCTACCGAACCCCAGAGTTACTCAGCAACTATATTTTTACGGAGTAGGTTGCCAGGTCTTTCTCTAACCCCGTATCACTACAGGGACCTTGTGAAACTACAGGACAATTTTACCCATTTCTGATCAACCTAGTGCAAGTTTTGGATTGTGTTAGGAAACTGGAGTAGCCGAAGGAAACCCTCGCTGACACGGGGAGAACATGCAAACTCCGCACAGAAAGCCCCCGGCCCGACTCGGGGATCGAACCCAGGACTTTTTGCTGTGAGGCGACAGTGTCTAACTGAGACGGCGGCTAACTACTAACTACTACCACCGTGCCGCCCATAACTACATAACTGCAGAAAATTGTGTTGGTCTGAATCATGTTAACAAAACAGCTCTTACTAGTCAAGTCATTGACCTCACAAGTTCTTGAAAGGAGTCTTACTTCATTCATGCTTTTCATCCATGCCCTTGTGTATATTCATTACGAAAAATCATCAGAAAACATTTCACCTCTTGGTACAGAATGTACATTTGTAAACAATGCGGCAGAGGCAGTGATGGTTTACTGGTTAAGGTACTGGGCCAGATTTCAGAAGATCGCCAGTTCAATCCCTAAAACCACCAATTTGACACTACCTCTGAGCAAGGCCCTTAACCCTCAATTGCTAAATCAATAGTGTTCCGTTCTAATTGTATTCTGCTTTGGATAAAGCTGTTGTCTGAAAATTGAAATGAATTTAAATGTCATCATGTTATTTACTTTATCTGACATCAGGTTTAATAGTGTACAATAGTTCCTACAAAGATTTGGTAGGCTTCCAGAAATTTCTGAGCCTTTCATTTCACTCCATGGGACCCAGATGTTTTTTGTTGTACTTCTTGTTCTGGCAATGCATTATTTTATTTTGGGTTTCTTGAGGACAGAGAAGTGTGGAATGAGCACAAATTGACCTATTTCTGCTTTCTTTTGACAAGCAACTTTCACCTCTTTTGTAATACATTATTTAGGTTCTTTGGATGTCATGACCATTATCAGAAATACTGAATCGTCCTGAAGTAGTATGTACTAATATTCATTTCCAGGATGCTCTTTCTCAACTTAGTGTTGCATAGAAGTAAATCTAGAACAGGGACGAAAGGAAAAAAGCTGAGAAACCTGGATTGCTGAGAAAAGGGAAGTACACGCACGTCTAGATTATTGCAACATGTTCAAGAAAGGGGGACAGTCACAAGTGCTATTCTTTTGTCACAAAGTTTGCCACGGTCTTAAAGAAATTCAAATTCTAAGTTGAATGGAAAGCAGTACGTTATTTCGCTGGGTCCAGGCTCACCTAGGATGGACCAGAGAAAAGTGCCAGTGTTATTAGATGTGTCCACATTTAAGCTAGGTTTTTGAGACACAATGTACAATCAATACTGTTATTAATGAAAGCTGCAAATTCTAACACGTGTCAGGGTTTAAGGGTGCACCATTGCCCATGGGTGACCTGCTATTATGTTACCAGGAAACATTGATCAAGGTGTAAATTTAGATTTTTTAAATAGTCGTGCTTCTATCAAGTCAATGTCTATTTCTATGAAGTCCATGGATATGTCAGCAGTACAAGTACAAGCCTCATCCTGAAAAAAAAAACAATGACAGAAACACATCTTCCAGTCACAACCTTTTGAGTGTGTTGCAGGCATCTAATTTTAAATAAAAAGAAATTAGGACATTGGGAAATTTTCATTATCACTTTTTCTTTCTACAACGGTTTGTAGAATAGCATTTCTTTCTGTCAGATGAGTAAAACATTACTGTGACTTTATGCATCCGTGTAGAGATTTGCCCTTTGGAATGCCCTAATTTACATGTGTAAGGTAAAGGGCATATTCTCTATAAACAGTGAAGACTGGCAGTCTGCCAGCCTGTATTAGGAGATAACTATGCCCGTCTGGATTCATGTAAATTTGTCACAAAACGGTCAAGTAGTCAAATAACTTTATTGTTTTGAACTTGATTGATTGCAACTTCTCACAGTATATTACCTTGTTCCCCACAGCTTGGTGTTGCCATTGGATTCTTGTTGCCACCAATCCTCGTTCCCAATGTGGATGACAAGGATGCACTGGCGTATCATATCAGGACTATGTTCTATATCACAGCTGGTGTAGCAAGCGTCCTCTTTATTCTTGTTCTTTTTGGTAAGACTTAGGTATTATTTATACTCTGTCTAAACAGATTCTATATTCTAAAGATTCAGATTCTATAAATGCTTTTCTTTTGAATAGAACTTGTATTCTTGTATTGTATTGTATTGCAATTTATGAAGCAGACAGGGTCAGGGTTCATGCTCAAGAACCTAACAGAAAGCTAGCTAACCTAACCTAACCCTAGGCGGGTAGGTAGGTATACAAGCATGAGTATATAACTAATGTATGACATAAAGAGTATTCCAGGTAATTCATATGTGTTGTAAAACAATGCATTGTTTTGCCATTATTATTGATCTGGCAGGGTCATCTTCACACAAAAACTTTGTAGCTGTCACACTATACACTTAGAAAGGTTCACACTTTTATTGATGTTTTATCATTTAACATTTGCACCAATGGGTTCAACACACCTGTATTTTATGATGAATACAATAATGATATCTAAGTCGATATCTAAGTTTATTGCATCTAAGCATTGCCACTAAAGGCAGTGCGTCAGGACGCAATAAAATACTTGATAAATGCTACAAATATGTTTAAAGTATGCAGAAAATCACAACACAAATAGGCATATGCAATTAGAATTGTACAGCAAGTTCATGATCAGGTGCCACCAGATTTCTGTACAGTCTATTATACAATCTACTATCCAGAATTATGAATCGACACATATTGCATGTTCACTAACTGCAAATACTTAGTCTCTTCATTTGTATTAAATTACCATGTTGTACAAAGTACAATGAAAAACTACTTTGAATGACTCCTTGTACAGTTATAATTTATAAAAACTCTGTTGCTATAGGGCTGTTGACATAAGGAATAGTATAGCTCTTAGTAGAGTCAGTTTTCCAAGCTTTAAACACTTAAAAGAAGCTTAACATAGATTAACAAATTAAAAGAACAACATAGGGACGTTAAACCCAAGTGCTATTTCAGTATGTGAGTTCTCGCCACATTAAATCCCTCACTTTGTTGTTTTAATACAATAAGTATTAAAGTTTTCACTCACACGTCACACCACCTTTATTGAATATATACTATATATATGATGATGATTTTTACCCTACAGTCGAAATCGACCCTGGGTCACTCTGTTGATCGTTACCGATCCCAAAGTATTGCGGCAATTTTCGTTTTACAGGGAAGGTTGCCAGGTCTTTCCCTAACCCTGTATCTCTACAGGGATCATGTTTCTGTGTATATTATATATATATATATATATATATATATATATATATAATGGTCAGTAAAAGACTACTTTCACACCTTACTGAAATTCCTACGGCTGCTCCTCTTACTAAAGTATGTGACCTTTTACCTTCTGCTATATAAGATTCCTGGGTACCGGTGCTGGCTATTATAAGTTGATGTTTTTTTACATCCAAGTGTTTCAGGAGAAGCCTGATATTCCCCCCTCGCAAGCTCAAGTAGCAATGCAAAATCGGCCCCCTGATGAGTATTCTTACATGTCATCGATTCAAAGACTTCTCTGCAACAAATCTTTCATCATGCTTGTTATTACCTATGGTAAGTCTGCCACAACTGAAAGTACCAAGATTTATTTATTGAACATTCATATAATTAATCTATCATCAATCGTACCCTATTGTTATCCTTTGTTAATCTTTTAGGATTAAATGTTGGGTGTTTCTATGCTGTTTCTACCCTTTTAAATCGAATGATCATTGACTACTATCCTGTAAGTCATAAATAATTGTATCTACCTCTACCACATACATAGTGATAGTCCTGGAAAAGCACACCAGAAATGTATATTGTATATGCATGAAGTTTTAATCGTTTATTTTTTCATATGGTTTATTATGGTAATAATTATGGTAACAATTCGCCAATTCTAAGACGGGCCTTTCAGATGCAATACTACAGCAGCACTTTTAGAATAAACTGCTTCTCTAAATACAAATCAATCAAGATCTTATAATCTGGAAAAACATGAAAATCACACCACTGCTAGATTGAATGTGGATTTATATGTCTATTTAGCTTTTTAATATTTTTACATTTTAGGAAACATTCATGACAGGAGACTTTTTGTAAGAGAATTTAGTATAATTAAAAATCTTCAATTTGCCTTACCTGCATGTTTTTGGACTGAGGGAGGAAAACAGCATGCTTGGGGTAAACTGGCAAGAACATGAAGACTCCTGACAGAATTTCTCAGGTTTTCTGCTGGTATTGAACCAGAGACTTAATGCAGTGAGGCGATGTTGCTAATTACTAATGAATTATTTAGATTTTACTTTTCTCACTTTAAAATAAGTTGATATCTGCAACAGGGACTAACACAGAGAAGGAAAAAACATCGTCTTCTAATTCATTGTCGTCTTTCAAGTAACTTAATTATGCTTTTCCTTTAATGAAATGTGTTTTGCTTTGGTTTTAAACTTTCTATTCATAAACATAGTTTACAATCACAAATAATACAACAAATGTAATTTGTCAGGGTGAAGAAGTGAATGCTGGAAGAATTGGTCTAACCATTGTGATTTCTGGTATGGTTGGCTCCCTCATCTCTGGTATCTGGTTGGACAAAACAAAGACGTACAAGTATGTATCTCTTATTCTAAAAATGGTTTAGGTGCTTGAAAGTTAGTTTAATTTGGTTGTGTTGGTTTAAACTAATATTTTCAGCTTTGTGCTGAATCTGTAATTTAACTTTTAGAACCCACTGCTCTCTTAATCCCTCAGGGTTTAAGAGGATTTGGTTAAACAAAAACTACCCGGTGCCCTGCATTCCATTACACATGCTTTTACAAAAGTTTAAAAATGACCAAGTTCTTTTATCTTGGGTAAAACAAATATTCAGGGTTCAAAATATACACGAAAAACATAGATTCTTCTGTTATGAATTGTCGTTGTTCGTCTGTTTTTTGTGCCATATAGATAGATAGAGAGATAGAGATAGATAGATAGGTAGATAGATAGATAGGTAGGCAGATAGATAGATAGATAGATATATAGATATATAGATAGATAGATTAGATAAGACAGATAGATATATCGATCAATCTAGAAAAGTTTGCATTCTCATGAAACATGTCGGTTATTCATATAGATGTCTTCAATTCATGAGTTTCTTGAGCTTTGGAATTGCCTGAGGTCATTTACTGTAGTGGCAGTATTTCATTTTCTTACGCATGGTTGTACAAAACAGTGCTGTTACATGACGAATTCAGGACAATGAAAGCAATCCTGTTTGTATAACGTAATGCCTTATTTGACTAGACTAGGAGAGAATTACTATACAGATGGTTCATGATTAAAAATGATTGATGGTTAATGATAGAAAAAACCTTGATGATCAAGAATCATTTTAGAAATACAGCATTAACAGTGATTTAGCTAATAAATACTATGTATGTTTTACTGTTTCTAACTTCCATTTTCCAGGCAGACCACATTTGCTGTATATCTTCTGTCTTTAGTAGGAATGGTTGTCTATTCCTTCACTCTTAACCTGGGTCATCTATGGATAGTTTTCATAACATCTGCATCACTAGGGTAAGAATTAATGTGTTACTGCAGCCGCTGGGAAGAGATGAGCTTTGTAATTATGTCCTTCATGTTACCAAGTGCAGTCGTGGCTTGGTGGTTAGAAAACCAAACATTTCACACTTGGGCATTTGGTACCATAGAGCCTGAATAAATAAACTTTATGGCTATAGAAACCTTTATTAACAGGCATATATGTAATATGACAAGCTGTTGTATCACAAATAACTGATTTAAGGACTTTATATTTGATCATTCTCAGATTAGAATGACCTGGGCATTAGATCCATGCCCTCGCTCATTGTTTGTGATAATGCTTGCGTGCCATGTCTGTGTACTTAAAAATGTGAGAAACAGATAGAACTGAGTGATTTAACATTTAAACAAGGGTGTAAATAAGCTTTTGCTAATCAAACATCATGGTGC
Organism: Hoplisoma paleatum; assembly: GCA_028565875.1. Classification (NCBI taxonomy): domain Eukaryota; kingdom Metazoa; phylum Chordata; class Actinopteri; order Siluriformes; family Callichthyidae; genus Hoplisoma; species Hoplisoma paleatum. Next base: position 11,374 of record JAOTRQ010015356.1, read on the forward strand.
TGGTGAAGAACATCGATTAATTGCTTTTTCTGACTGACTTTTGCCTTTTTGTCCCAGCTTTTTTATGACTGGCTACCTACCATTGGGCTTTGAGTTTGCAGTGGAGTTGACATACCCAGAGTCAGAGGGCACATCGTCTGGCCTGCTCAACTGTGCGGCACAGGTAGACAGACACAGGGAAATATATGTCAAAATATTTCATTATTCCATCCATCAATTATCTTGTTTTACCACCACTTATTCTAAAGTCTTATTTTAGTTTTATTCCATCACTTATTAAACTCAAGGCATGGTGGCCAAACATGGCTCGTCGTGTCATTTCATGTGGCCTACAAAATCTAACCTAAGGGTGATCCAAGGGTATGGACACACAGTGTACCCACACACAGGACTGTGTGTCTTTGGACTGTGGGAGGTGACCACTCATGCAGTGACCACACAGAAAGCTCTGTGGTTAGTGGCATAGTGTTTAACACTGTCACGTCCTAGACTCCATTCCTGGGTAAAACCATCCTTTCTGTGTGGAGTTTGTATGTTCTGCTTTTGCCTGCGTGGGTTTCCTTTGGGTACACCGGTTTCCTTCCACAGTCCAAAGACATGCAGTCAGATCAGTTGAAGACACTAAAATTGTCCTGTGTGTGTGTGTGTTTGTGTGTGTGTGTGGGGGGGTTGTATCTGTACCCTGCAACAGTGCCGATTTGTTCAGGTGTTTAGTGTATTCGCACAGTGTGTGTCCCACCGTGACTGTAAATAGGATTATGCAGTGGTAATACTAGTGTAGGAGTCACCAACCTTTTTGAAACTAAGAACTACTTTTTGGGTACCAACTAATGTGAAGGGCGACCAGATTGATACACACTTGTGAAATGACAAATTTATAACCTTTACTTAACTTTTACTATTAATAATGAATGATATTCATCTATATGAAGATGCTGATCATGTAAATGGTAGGAAACAAATAAATATCAATATGCAAAATATGCAGCTACCCGCGGGCGACTTATGAGGTCCTTTCGGGCGACCTGGTGTCCGCCGGCACCATGTTTGTGACCCCTGTACTAGATCATGGATGGACATGAATTAGATACAGTGGTTGTACAATTGAAGCAATTAATGTATGTAAATTAATGACAAGTGCATGTAGGATGAACAGAAAAAACAATACAATGTTTTATTTGAATTTACCATGAATTATTTATTTTGATAGGTGTTTGGAATAATTTTCACCATCTGTCAAGGGCGGCTCATTGACTTCTATGGCACATTTGCTGGAAACATATTTCTCTGTGCTTTTCTACTGTTAGGAAGCATTATTACAGGTATGAATAACTGAAATTACCCTGAACAGATACCAGTTTTAATGGTTATATACACCCCTCTTGCTTGATGCTGTATTTATTTATGACTAATTGAACTACAAGGTTTCTTGCTGCCAACAAGTGTGTGTTTTTAGGATTATGCATGTATTTATTTCTCGAATCCCTTTTTTTTTTTTTTTTTGAAAAATTGAGACATTTGATTGGGTGATATTTGAAAACACTGGGCACAAGTGTGTTTGAAAGGAGAGCACACACGTACACATGCATGCGTGCACACACACATACACACACACACACAGCAACCCACGCACTCCTCATATAAGTACATTTTTGCTATTTAGCAGACATATATCCAAATAAACAATATTCTGTCATAGTCTTCTCTCACCACCTCTGGGACGATTGCCCGATGGTGCCTGATGCCTTGGCATTAATTGTCTTCTTCATTTACATCTAGTTCTTTGACACCCATCTGGATGACCCTTCAGGGATGGAACTGTCACTACAATTGAGTATCTCCAATCAATCTTTATCTATCAATATATTGCCCTCGAGAATGTTTAAACTACGAAATTTACAGAACGCCCCACCAGGGGACTGAACCCACGACCTATTGCCGTGTGTAACAGTGCTATCCACTTAGCCAATGTGCCACACCTATGTTAAACTATATATATATATAACCTAAGTTATGCCAGTCTAAGTAATTGTGATTAAAGGTGTCTCAACAGGAGCCCACTGGCAGTGATGGTGGGCCCTTTTTTGTCAGTGATGGGATGCAAACATGATGACCATGGTTGCTGTGCAGCAACTTTTTTCTCTAATATTACATACGCTTTGGGTTATATTGCCCTCTAGTGGCTGGCTGAAATATTGCTTTTAGCTTTTAGCATTGACCCAGAATTCTGGATAGACAAAAGAAGTATGTACTACAACTTGGAGGTGAATACAGAGAACAGTGAAGTACGAAGACAAACTCGGAGGTTGTGTGTTATAGAGCGGAGTTGAATTAGACAAATAACACACATTGTTACAGGTTGATGTACCTGTTTTGTTCGTAGTGTGTATCTGACAGCACACTTTCTATACTTTCTTGTTTACAGCCTTTATAAAGGCAGACCTGAGGCGACAGAAAGCAAATCAGACTGTGGAAGACGTAACAACGGTATGTATATTTATCTTCTGCCATGGTGGGTGTTTGTGAACAAGTCATATAGATCTGGGGTTTGATTCTCAACAGTGATGAGCCCAGGGTAGTTGGCTGAACAGCCATGTAGACAAACAGTGCTGACATTTTGACTCATGCACTAACAAGTCAAACACAACTTTTTGTGTAACTTACATATCAATTTGGCTTAAGGATTTTTTGCTCTGTTGTTCTGAAGCAATCAGGTTACCGAGAAGATGGACTATCATCTGTGAAAGAGGTCAAGATGTAAGAATGATTTTCTTTGCACTATTGACAGTATTAGACTGTCAGAACAAGAAGATGATCACAGATGCAATCAACAAAGGAAGGTGCATCTCTTCATAAGGAATTTTGCATATCATTTGTATGCTTACTTTTGACCAAAGTCGAGGATTATAGTTTTATTAGAGAGAGAACATGCTTAGACATTTGTATTTTAAAAGCCTATATTGTAATGATTTATCTATAACACGCTTACGATCAGTTAACGCACAATTATTAAAATTTTATACACATTTTGAGTTTCTAACAATAATACAAAAAATATGACGTTTTTTAATACAAGTTATAATGCCCTTTAAATGACGTATGCATTTTAAATGTTTTTAATTAATTAATTTTAACCATTAATTATCTGAGTTAATAATTTAAATATTATTTATTTATATTGTTAATATAAACACTCTGGGCATAATTAATTGCTTTCCTAAAGATATAATTAAGCATATCAAACAGATCTGATAATTCAAGACAAAACCATTGAGAACCTATTTTACTTACCAATAATTGTGAAGTTAACTGCAGTTGATTGACCGTATAACAAAGTCAGCTATTATTACTAAAATTGTTTATTTTAGAACACACAATGAGTAGTTATAAATAACTAAATAACTAATACATTATGTAACATAACTAATATTTTATGGCCTCTGTCAAATGATGCTTCTGGTTGCTATTTAGCCTCAAGTATGTGCAGTATGACTGAAATAAAGTTCCTGTAGTAGAAATTCAATTTCTTTTCTTTGTTCTTGTCTCTTGTAGTTCTGTTATACACCAGAATCCAATTACCATAGCCACGATAGAAAAACCTAGGAATAGGATAGGAAAACAGTGTAAAACAATGAGACTAAAGATTTATTCAGAACCAGGGTAAAATAGCAACTTGCTTTTATCTAAATTATACTTTAACTCGATTACTTCTGACTGCATTTGTTACAACTTCTAAAATAAAGGATTCCGAATTCAGACTTTAATTATTTACTAATTCACTTGTACCTCTGAGACAATTCTTAGGGTCAATCGTCAGGGAGGATAAATGCTATTTTCTCTACTTTTGGCAAAGAAAATAGTTTCGGATTAGATTTGAGCATCAATCTGTTAGATTTTAAGACAAGTGATGTAATCTAGTCTCTTTAAAACAAACACTTGTACACCAGACACTTGTCTATTCAATGTTTCTTTACTTAAATATATATGAGCAATAATAAAAACAAATTGATAAAGCAGATCACATTTTGTATGTGTTCTCCACTAAACACACTGTACTACAAAAACCTCTAAAACAAACACACACACACAAAAACAAAAATGCACAAAAAGCAGAATAGTGAACAATATACATTATTCCTTGATTTAATGTATTTAGCCCAATAAATAAAGCAATACATTAATGTAATGTTTAATAATGCCTTGAAATATAATGGTTCATGTAAAGTGTTTTTGACAAACTAAATAAAATGCATCTTTTAAGAAAAATGGCATGTTTGTATTTTATATGTTTTATTTTTTACAACTTAGGTTAAATGTGAACTAAATGTGACTAAGTGTCAATTACAAGAGGCTTGGCCTTTAGCCAGATTTATCAGCTGAGTTGATGTGAAACTTTAAGGTTAGACATATGTTGACATTAGAGAAGAATAACACACTATAACGGTTCTGCAGTTTCTCACTAGTTTAGCAGAACTTAACTGCTTAACTCACCTGCCACAAAAAGAGGAGCCATAACTCCAATAGTAATTGGAGCTGTTTTATAGATGAACACTTCAGACAAAAAGTGGCCAAGAACCAGAACAAATGTCCATAGGGTAATATGATAAAGCCTTGGATCAACACAGAAAGAAAGAAAAAATATTAAAAGCATGTCGTTCTACAAAATTGAATATAAAAATCAATAACAAATGTAAATAAGCCTTACGTCTTGTTATGAATGTCGATTGCACAAGCACATCGAACAATGGATGACAGCAAAGTCCATATCCCAAAAGTTCTTGCCTGAAGGTCATTTACTATGAAATGAAAAGTCATACTGAACATTATGTTAATGATTTAAATGTGGATCGAATAGCAGGTACAGGATTGACTACAACAGAAGCATGACTATAATAGTCAAGTCAAGTCAAGTTTATTTCAATAAACATTGTCTCAAAGCAACTTTACAAAATACAGGATGAACAAAAACCCCTGTTGAGCAAGCCGAAGGCAACCGCGGCAAGGAACCCCCGGACAAAATCACAGGAAGAAACCCCGAGAGGAACCAGACCCGAGGCCCATCCTTCTTGGGGGAAGAAAAAAAAGCCGTCACATCAGTCAGGAGCAGCAATTGGCACTGTAATCCCGACTGCAATCCTCAGCCTCAGCGGGTTAGCAGGTTTCCATCAGAATGCCGAGGAGAAACCTTGAGAGGATAATAGCAACAGAAAAGACATTATTGCTTACCGAAATCTGGTGCCCCAGTGTAAAGTCTCTCCGACAGAAAACTAGGGTCACGAAAGGTCTGAACTGTGTTTCCAAATGCCATGATGGATACAATGATCAGCCAGCTCCTCAGCAGCTTCACAAAACAACTCATGGTTATCTGCAGACCTAAGAATATGAACCTATAGATTACACCAAATAACTGATTTACTTTATTTCTTATTTAAACATTTAAATTTTGATCAAATTAATAAATATAACATTATATAAATTGTTGGTTAGGCCTACTCAGTACTAGACGCCACCTTAAGAAGGTAAACTAAATATTTATATGTCCTGAGATGGATCACAGCGACCCTGACCAGGATAAATAAGTGGATGAAACAAATACATGAATGAAATATGTATTTGTCAGCCTTTATTTTTTAAACATTCATATGGATAAAAACAAAAACATGAAATACTAATAAATGATTAAATAATCATTAAATAAACACAATTAAATATTGTATACTTAATATTGAAACTGTATGAAAAATACTTTCCTACTTAAAAAAATATTTATTATATCTATAACAGAAGCATTTATCTCACCTTTACTGAGATACTTCAGCTGAATCACAGTAAATTAACTTACACGATCCTACAGAAAAACTTCCAAATAAACAAATTTAATCTGCCTTTCTGCACTACAAACTATATTACATGTAGTTTCCTTTTTACTTTAAGTAATTCACTACAGTTATTTGTGCTGTTTTACAGACGTAAGAATCTACCAATGAGAAGACGTCACAAACTGTCGGACCATCGTATCAGTGAAAGGCATTTAAAAAACGTAGTGTAAGACCCGCCTCTATAAAGTCGTTTAACCAATCACTGAGAGGATTTATGATCACCTGATTTTTTTTTTGTTCCGCCCCGAAACATAACACTATAAATACGTCCAGTAAAGTCGTGATTCGTGAAACGCTTCAAAAAGTGTCTTCTATTCAAAACCAGATAAATACACAGTAAACAATGTTATACTTTTTATCATTAACAATTTATTTACCTTCAGTAAGTCACTCTAACACACATTTTGTCTTTATGCATTGGCTTATTGATACAGAGTACAGAACCACCCCTGTTCTTTTATAGCCAGTTTAGTTCGTAGATATTTTAGTTTGTAACATTTTATTTTTAATTTAATATGAAATTAAATATTCCATCATGAATACATAACAATAATATGCGTCCGCGTGTGTTTTGGAAGTTATTTAGAGATTCGATTGGAATTTGTTAAGTTTTGTGAAATATATAATCAATGTGAACTATTACAGAAAGATTTTGTTTAACTAATATAATAAAAATACTGTTGTAATAAACGTAATCATATCTCTTTCCTCCCATTTAAATCCCTATACTGGAGTTCTTTTAAGTTTTCTTGCTTGGATTTCTAGGTTGCAGTCATT
>JAOTRQ010015462.1:0-18016 GCA_028565875.1 Hoplisoma paleatum
ACAAGTGTGTATCAAACTGGTCGCCCGCCGCATTAGTTGGTACCCCAAAAGTAGCCCGCAGCTTCAAAAAGGTTGGTAACCCCTGCATTAAGCACTATCCGTGCTTTTCACAATCGTTTTAGATTAGTTCAGCTTCAGGATTTTTGGGTTTCCGTAAAGGCATCAGAGAAAATATGTTCATTTGTTTCAAACTCTCTTCTAATACTTTGAATCCTGTTGACTCACTTACTCGTTGTGGTTTTTGCTCCTATAACAGGCGGCCTCATTTGGGAAGTGCTTCTTGAGTAATTTTCCTCCTGAGCTTTTTGTCAGTATGTGCCGAGACCTGCGAGTTTTAAATTCCGTTCGAGACTATACAGTAGGCGTCCCTCTCACACACACTCAGTTCAAGCAGATGACCTTTCAAGTGCTCATTGACCGGTGAGAACACATCTTTCATCTTTGTGAATGTCTTTGTTGCATTTTATGTTGCCTTGTGTTGCCTTTACACTGCACACAAAAGATCTGTGACATATATCAACATTCATTTTTAGGAGCTTGCTATAGAATGCTCATTAGTTAATGCAAATAAATCATAAACTATTTGTGTTATTTCAACTTTAAGACCTTTTTCTCTGCTTTTGTCAGGCTGGTGCATAGGAAGCTGTATCCTCTTGCTATTGAGATCTGTCGATATTTGAAGACTCCTGAGTACCAGGGAGTGAGTCGGGTCCTCAAACACTGGGCCTGTTGTAAGGTATGTTAAACAGCCTTTCTTTCTCGGGGTCAGTAAGAATTAAGAACAGTCCGATTAAACTGGTATACATTGTATAATGTCATTTAATTAACACTAATGATTGACTATAGCCAGTGATTGCGCACACTGGCATTATTCCGGCTTTCAAATCTTAAGATTTGGGATCAACATGGAGTTGATTTCATTTCAGAAAATGTCAGGTGGTTATTATTCTGCTACTATTTTAAATGCTGTGGTCATATTTAAAAACCATTGTATAATATAACACAATACCATTATACCATCACTCTAAATATTTGCTATTGCCATAGGTTACCACTGCACCACCATTTGAAATTCTCATTACTTTAGTGTTGATTTTACATACACATTAAATGACAAAAGTGTGTCTGATTGTGTAGGTACAACAAAAAGAGGAGGGTGATGACAATATTGCAAAGGCCATAAGCCTGAAACTGGGTGATGCTGCTGGGATCTCTTACTCCGAGATTGCGAATAAAGCCTACGAGTGTGGTCGCACTGAACTTGCTATTAAGGTAAGTGATAGCACACCTGCTTGTTTCTGTACGCTCTTCTTATACAGTTTTCATGCTTTTTATTTTTTGGTTTTATGGTTCATATGTGTGTGTCTTTCTCTATTAGTTGTTGGAGTATGAACCTCGTTCTGGTGAACAGGTTCCTCTGCTGTTAAGGATGAAGAGGAGCCAACTGGCACTCAGCAAAGCTATAGAAAGCGGAGACACTGACCTTGGTACACAAATCAGTGCGCACACACAAACACACATTAGAAGTGGAGATGATGATCCGAACAATTACATTAACTGCTTCACAAAACATATACATGTCCAGGTTGATCACTGGGTGTGATTGTTTGCATTGGCTTTGGTAAAACTCAGATTTAAGTTGAAGTTTTTACTGGTGCATCACGGAAGAGCTAACTGTCACGTTGTCAAATGTGTATCCTACTTGTGAATGTCTGTCTGACACTTAAACACACAAATTCCATTAAATTAGATGAATAAAATGTTCTGTGTCTAACTTCTTTTTTTCCCAGTGTACACAGTGGTAACATATCTAAAGAATGAGATGAACAGGGGGGATTTCTTCATGACTTTGAGAAACCAGCCAGTGGCACTGAGTCTCTATAGACAGGTATTTACAAATATATCCGATGGCAACTGCATATGGTCAATTACATTTTGTTTGACCATGTTTTTAAAAATCTAGTGATTAAACGAATGTTAAATGATTATTGTACACCCTGCGGCATCAGTGAAGTGTGCGTTCAGTGTTTTAAAGGTAATCTGGCTTTCTGATTCCAGTTCTGTAAACATCAGGAACAGGACACACTAAAAGATCTCTTCAATCAAGATGATGATCACCAAGAACTTGGCAACTACTATGTCAAAGCTAGTTACCAAGAAAAGGTGGGACACGATACTGATTTATATTTTAGGGTAAGCTTGTTTTTTATTAATAATATGTTGGCGTGTTTGTCAGAGGCTGGAGGCTCGAATTTCTCTACTACAAAGTGCAGTGGATGAGTACAACAAGGCCAAGAATGAATTTGCAGCCAAGGTGAGAATTGCACATCTGTTAATGTTCACTTTGCACCACTATTACTTTACATTTACATTTTCAGCATTTATCAGACGCCTTTATCCAAAGTGACTATAAATTCCAGAGGAACACCATTTTGAGATTGAGGCTTAAAGGTCTTGTTTTGGTGACCCAACACTGGCAACTGTTTTTAGATGATTAAACAAGTCATTATAGGCTGTATAAATTTCTGTCTCTCTTTAAATCAAAATTAAAGTTAGAGCCAAGCTATTTGGTTGTCGAATTTTCCCTCAGGCTAGGTACTAACTTGCTTTCAGAATTTAAAGGTTTTTTTAAAGATGGACAGCGAATATAACAGAATATTTATATTTTCAGCATTTAGCAGACAGCTTTATCCAATGCGACTTACAGTGGAACACCATTTTGAGCCAGTGAGGTTTAAGGGCCTTGCTCAGGTGGCCAACAGTGGTAACTTGGTGCTGGTGGGACTTTAACTAGCGACTTTCTGATCTCTAGCCCATTACCTTAATCACTAAGCCCTCACTGCCCAACTAAACACCCTATGCGTTTCTGTAGAGGCATACAGGTTTGCACATCTTTCTTTTAATATTTGTGAATCAAATGGTTTTTTAAGGAACTCTAAAATGCACAAAGCAGCACGTTTGACGTCTGTATTGATAGGTGTTGTTGTTGCAATGATGAGCAGATGTCTGCCTTCCTACATCACACTCTGCACATTAACTGTACATTGCTCCCATTAAGTGCCTGACCAGGACGGTTGTTTTGTGCCATCTGATTGCCCCTGCAACCATATTTACACTTATAATACACTTTTTTTAATACATTTTCTAAACAGGCTACAGAAGAGGAGATGCGCCTCATTCGTTTCCAACGGAAGCTTGAGGAAGAAAAGGGCGAGTGTCTGCTGGGGTTCTCTCTACATGCCACTATAAGCACCCTGCTTTCTATGGGTCTGCAAAAACATGCAGAACAGCTCTACAAGGACTTTAGAGTGCCAGACAAAAGGTACATATTCTTTTTTTGGTGAAAAAATGTTTTTATAAATTGTGGATTTTTTTTCATACTTTATGGATCTTTGGAAGACGATTTTCATTGCTCTTCAAAACAACATAGGTCGCTTAACGTATATAAATTACCAAAAAGCCAACCACATTTTTCTTTATGTGGATTCTTAATGTCTTGTAGGTGTAGTTGTTTAAGATGATTTGGCAAGTGAATGTGATAAACAGACTTTTGTTGTTTTCCCATTTTGTCTTATAGCTATTAATATTAAAGCTATGGATATAACATAGCACTTAAGAATAATGTTTGCTTTGAAGGTTCTGGTGGCTGAAGCTGACTGCTCTGGCTAACAAAGAGGACTGGGATGAGCTTGAGAAGTTTGCAAAAAGCAAGAAATCACCCATTGGTTATATGGTAAAGAGATAAAGTAATTTATGCATGTAATGTGAACATTATACCTTGATTGATTTAACCAATTGAATGTTTTTGTGTTTACAGCCATTCATTGAGGTTTGCATGAAACTAAACAACAAATTTGAGGCCAAGAAATATGTGTCCAGGGTTTCACCCGAGCAAAAGGTTAAAGCCCATCTGGCAGTAGGGTGAGTTTGTATTCATTATAGGTTTTGATATGTTTATCATTTTTGTTTTATAAATATATTGCTTTGATCGGTGTCTTTTTTTTCCTTCTGATATTTCAGTGATTTGGAAGGTGCAGCAGATGCCGCGATCGAAAGGAGAAATGAGGAAGACATCAGTAAAGTTTCGTCTCGCTGTTCACCCACAACAGACCGGTTGGTGTTAGAAAAGCTGAACCGTGCCAGGACAACTGGTGCAAAAAAGTAAACTTGTTTGTTACAATCAACAGCTACGTTCACCATCTTTTGCTCGTACTTCAGTGTTTTTTAGTCAGTCGTGCCATGTTTCTCAATGCTCAGAAAAACTCAGAATGCCCAGTTTTTATTTTGTATGGTTAATGTAATAGACTACACAGAGAAGCAGCATTCACACAGTTCAAGCCTTAGCTTAATTCCAGAACTTTATTTGAGAAACTAAAATTAACTTTAAACCTTTATTAACAAACAAAAATGTGACAAACTGGATAACCAACAAAAGGTAGTAGTTAATACGCTTAGTTTTAGGATTGGTGTAGTTCCTAAAATGGCTGAATTTATGTATATATCTGTACTTTATCACACCCGATTAACTTTTGGTCAACGCTGTATTAGTGATAAAAACTATATTTTACAAAAAAAAATTGAAATGCAAAACAATTCAATCTTACTTTTATCAAAAATGGAGCTTTGCTTACATTGTCTTCTTATCAGTCCATCAGAATCAATAAATAATCACATCACATACAGTCAATTTCTCAACTGTTACTACATCAGCTGGAATGTGTTTGAAATATATTATAATCCATGTCAAGAAAATTACATCTCTAATTTGAATACAAATTTGTGTTGACAATGAGTTTGCATTAAGATCATTGCTTTAAAAGGACTGACCTGAAGAAACACTGAAACATTTTGTTATGAAAGAATATTATAATGTGAATGAAGGAATATAATTGGAAGAAAAAACATTTGCTTATTATGTTTATATGGCACTAACCAACAGATCTTTAACACTGCACTTGCCTCTATTTTGCTTTATGTAAATATAATCCTATGTTGATTTTATACTAAACTATTTCGCTTTTTGTTTCTTTGTCAAAAACTTTAACTATACTTTGTACGTTTGTCTCAACTGTAATTAAACTATAACTGTGTCAATTGCAGTTGTTTTTATTTCTTTGTATCCAATTACAATTTGTCCTTACAACCCTTCCAACAAACTGAAAGGTGCACGTCGTATTTTGACTTGATTGATTCAGATTATTTACCAGTCTGTTGTGGAATTCTAGTACTAATGCATATGAAGCTTTTACTGTTTTAGGTGTTTTACTGTTTATTTTTGATTAGAAATAATCTTCCTGTAGTTCTGGTAAACTGTGTTGATACAAACAAGTGACACAACAGAGCACCCAGATTTGTTGGGTTGCTTTATTATGTTACGTACAAATGAAAATTGTTGAGAACTGCTTAAGAGAAAAATGTCTATAAATGTATATACATTAATAAAACGTGTTAATCTTGTTTTCATTGTAAATATAACATATCACCTTGATGTAGAGTTGGTGCTACGCTCATATTTGCAGTGTCTTGCTTTTACAGAAAGCTGTAGCCAAGTGGTTAGGGCACTGAATTTATAATTAGAAGATCGCTTTTAAAATCCCATTACTTCTGCTGTTGGCTCCTTGAGCAAGGCCCTTAACCTTCAAATGCAAAATACTGAATCTGTAAGTCGTTTTGGATAAAGGTATCTGCTAAATGCTGGTATATAATGTACACAAATATTCTGAAATAAAACTGAAAGTATATACTGTATAAGCAAAGTTTCAGGACCCTCAGACATTGCTTGCTTCAGATAAGGTAAGATATATTTTTTAAGTAAATCCATACAAACACTTTTTTACATTTGTTACTTGAGTTTTATCTACAGGTGGGGTGATCCTGGTTCTTTCTGAGTAGTTCGCATGTTCTTATTTTAGCGTGGGTTTCTCCATGTGCTCCAAAAACATGCCAGCAGGTTAATTAAAGACACTATATTGTCGCTGTAGATACAGCATTTACCCTGTAGTGCCGTTCCCAAGCCCAGATAAAATAGGAGGGTTGCATCAGGAAGGGTGCAAAAACTGCCAAATCAATTAGGTCAATTAATTACGAAATTAGACTGAGCAGTTTACAGGTATCAGTATTGGTGGTCTTTTTTTTGTTTTGATGTCTGTGGGAAAATGAAGAAAAAAAATTCAAGTTAGATGAATTGTCCATTGGGCTGTTTTCTAAAGATTCTTGCAGTTGGTGCAAATGAGCAGAGGAACAGCCACTGTTCTTGTTTTTTTTTGTTAATAGAAACTACTTGCATTCTGGCAACCCTGGTGAAAGGATCAATTCTAGTGTCGATTCTTTTACAGAGAATATTTACTCAATATGTTGTTTTTTGCAAGTTTACTTTCTTCAAACGATTCCGCTCCTAGAAAGGAATCTTTTCTATCATCCATTGAAATCAATGAACTGCTCATTTAAAGAAATAGTAGTGTTTAATCTAAAAATAAAACACTATACAACATACGTTTTAATTTGCGGCTCGTTCCTTCATTGAAATTTGGCCCCTAGTAAGGAATTATTTGGGCACCCCGCTTTTACGAGAATGTTAGAATGCAATAACTCCTTATGCCCACTAAGGGGAGCTGTGTGATTCGATACTGCACATAAGTTTTTTTAAAAAGTGAAAATGTTTGTCCTGCTGTTTGTTTTATGAATTTGCTTAAAGTTAATATTTAAAAAACTAATGTTTCACGTTCAACAAATAACGTTCACACACACACACACACACACACACACACATCTAGATTTATGACTTTTTATTTATTTAGCCGTTAGATGGCGCTCTAACTTATCAATATGGTCACGAGTGTTAAACTTCTTATACTATAAACTCCAAAGCACGTTGGACACTGGGCACAGACTGGACAACGACAGGAGAAATATAATTTACATCTTGGAGTTAGGTAACACACAATTTTTACACAAACACAGAGGATTTGTTTTGGGGAAGTTCAGTCAGTTTACCGGTCAGAAGTTACAATTGTTCAATTGTGTAGTTGTGCATTGTCATGTAGCTTTAACAGTTGTAAAGAAACCACGAAGTTGCGTTATTTGACTTGCACTTGGTTTAATAGTAGAAATGGACAATCTCGTCTAAATCTTCTTGCTCTTGAGAATAATTTTTAGTCGTATTTATTGTTCACTGGGAGATTTAAGCACTGTTGTTCCATCTGAAAATGATCATCTTGCCTGTTTTCTGAATGTTCAGGAAGGTTGAATCTATAGCAGAGTAATAATGTAACATGTAATGGTTGTGTGTGTGTGTGTGTGTGTGTGTGTGTGTGTGTGTGTGTGTGTGTGTGTTATTCAGACTATGTCTTCGATAAAAGCTGAGTGTGTGGTGAAGCTGCAGAATGAGGTTGGAGAAAGTCCAGTCTGGGAGGAGAAAGATGCTACTTTGCTTTTTGTTGATATTTTTGGACCAAGGATTAGCAGGTGGAACTCATTGACCAACATAATAGAGAGCATGCCGACAGGTAAACATGACCTGTAGCAGGTTCATGAAGTCACAAATGGCTGCGTAACAGTCCAGTCTAGGCCACTACTTCAGAATGTCTTGGCAGTGCTACTAGCCTGTACAATTGACAGTGTTTGGGGAAACGATGGATACCAGGTTCTCATATTATTGTCAGTACAACAGCAACTCCTGTTGTATGGTGTAAAGTTCAGACTTGGCTTAAAAATTAACAAACTGGGACTGTCTTCATGATCAGATATTGATCATATTTTGTAGCAGACCAGTGGTTATTTAAAGAAGACTATAAAACAATTTTATATGCGGTTTTGGTATAGATTGCAACATTTTGTGTTTTACTTACAGCTAATAAGCACTGACTGGTCAAAATGTCTAGCAGTGAGCTAAATGAGTCCTGACCTTAACCCCAATTAATTTCTTCTGGATGTACTTTTCTGTAGAGACTTATGTGGGCTTTGTGGTTCCACGAAAATCAGGCGGCTATATGATTGGAGAGGGAACGCACTTCGCTGCAGTAGACTGGGAGAATCGATCAATCATAACCATTGCCCATGTGGACACAGAAAAAAGCAACACCCGCATTAATGATGGGAAAGTGGATCCAGCTGGCAGGATTTTTGCAGGTATTCATACCTCCTATGAATTCTGTTTCATGATACACCTACAAACAAAATGTTACTCCCCATAAATATATATATACTAACAAACTAACTATATATACTACCAAAATAAGTAATGTAACGTTAGTGCACTTAATACTTTCAACCACAAAATCACTTCAACAATAACTGTCATTATGTCTATTCATCACGTATTCAAAACAACACCATTTTGTATTGGGCTACCCGCTCAACACAAGTATATGCTGTCCTTTGTAAATCTTACATGCTGATCGTTATCACACACTTCATCTTATGTCTGTCTCAGTGTGCTGCTCAGTATAATGAAAATGTGCAATCTGCTGTGCTGTTTACTGGTATCAGGTACTATGGCAATTGAGGTGAAACCAGCTGAGCTGGAGAGGAAACGGGGCTCGCTGTACAGTCTGACCACTGATCACTCTGTCGTTAAACACTTTGATCAAGTTGATCTCTCTAATGGGCTGGACTGGTCACCAGATCATCGCTTCTTCTACTATGTAGACAGTCTCGCCTACATGGTGGAGGCTTTTGACTACGATATAAACACTGGCAGCATATGTGAGTAATTTGTAAGCTCTGTGTACGTTTGTCTTTAGCGAAAGAATGATTTTAAAAATGCATTGTGGTTATATTTATTTACCATTGCATTATTTTCAAATAGTGTTGTAAAAAAAATTATTGTACATTTTTTAATGATGTGTGTGTGTGTCAACTAATATCAACTAATGGTGAGTTAGCTTAATTTCACAAAAAACGTTTGTAACAAAAATATTAATTACATTTAACGACATTTCCGCATACTTTTGTTAACTGCCATCTGAAATTGGTTTTAAACACTGGGAAACCAACATTTTTACAAATCATGTGTCCAGGAAATTGTTGTGTTGTTATGCTGTATCTAACGTTTATGCTAAGAAAGAGTCACACAAGTTCATCACACAAGTCACATCAAGCACAGCCATGGACAGTTTTGTATCTTCAATTTACCTTTCCTGCATGTTCTTGGGTGGGAGGAAACCAGAGCGCCCGGAGTACTCATGCAGACATGAGGAGAACATACAAACTTTGCACTGAAAGCCCCAGGTTTACCTGGAAATTTAACTCTGGGTTATTGACTGCATTGTGTATGGAGCTGAAATAAATTTACATTCCAATAGTGTGGATTGACCTTTCTTATATTTAAACTTCTTATTTTGTGTAGATAGCTGAGTTGTCACCTATTTCTGTCATACTTCGGCATTATAATTGAATGCAGTTCAATTATGTTTTCTTATTTCTCATATAAGCTAATCGCAGACCTGTATACAAGCTCGAGAAGGATGAAGGCATTCCTGATGGCATGTGCATTGATGCAGAGGGCAAGATATGGCTAGCTTGCTACAATGGAGGAAGGGTGATGCGCATAGACCCACAAACAGGTGTGTATGTGCCACTAAATGTTGTTTCCAGTATTTTGTATTTGCTACGGTATGTGTTTTAAATCAGTTTTTTTTCAGGAAAAAGGCTACAGACAGTAAAGCTGCCTGTCTCTAAAACAACATCATGCTGTTTTGGAGGGAATGATTACACTGATCTATATGTTACCTCTGCTTGTAAAGGACTTGACCAGGAGGCATTAATGAAACAGCCTGAAGCCGGAAGTATTTTTAAGGTAAACATTATGATGAATTTACCAGTTATTTGGAAAGCATATGGACATAATTTTGTGTCACAAGTATTAATCTTCTCTGGATTTGCATCATGTCTTGTAGGTCACTGGTTTGGGCGTAAAGGGAATACCCCCATATTCTTTTGCTGGATGACTGCAGACTGCAAATACATTACAATTTGGTGTAATTAGTTAATTTGACCAAATGTAATAGATGTTTTAATAATTATTATTATGTGGATTGTCCATTCCTAGTACTTTAACTGTTTAAACCTTTTTTTTTGCTGTTGAACTGTTGACCTTGTTTGCAATTGCTTAGGTGTTACCAGTATAATACAACTTGAACGTGTTCATCTAAAACTTTTTAACTACATGCAGGCATGTCTTTGGGAGGTGAAATAGAAACAATAAAACAACAATACCGAAGGAAATCAATGCACACATGGATAACATAAAACCGTTCTTACACTCGTTGATATTAGAATTTTGCACCAGTGTATACATTATGCAGGTCTTCCATCACATTTCAGCACACAGCTAGTGAGTAAACCTTGGTTTAAAATCATACCCAGATGCCATAGTAAGAAATACCCATATATTAATGAGTCACTCTACTAAGAACTACTTTAATAAACTGTGACTTACCGTGCACTGCAATTTGTACTATACATCTCTACATTAACACATGTACCGGTATGTATATGACTGTTAAATCTACATTTATGGAAGAGCTACAGATTTTATAGACTTTATGCACTTACACGTTAATTGATTTTGTGATTTAAAAAAAAAACTTAAGCTAGGCACATTAACACATTTATGAATTGATTTTGCATGGATCTGAAGAATATTATATCTTTCATTTATAATCACACATACCAGAGCAATCTCACAATGCAGAAGTACAAATTGTAATGATCATTACATGTGATTTTATACTAACTTTGTACTAATCTGACAAACATGCAATAAACTCTATAACAGAAAAGCCATTAAATATTTTCCTTATATTTATCTTACATTAGATACATTCGCTTATTTATTGTCTTACCCATCAAATTGCTAAGCTCATGAAAAGTGAATAAAGATAAGAACATCAAATCATAGCTTTTACAAGAAGTATAGCTAATGGCATCCCAGGTTCCCAGATCAAACCTATGATGCCTTAGATACTCGACATTTAAAAAATGTAAATAGGTTGGCTTTGTTGTGTTTGTCACATAATGCTTATTTAAAAGAATTATGCTTGTATTATTAATAAGAATTCTCAACTCATATTAAAGTCATATTAAAAACGTTTATAAGACAAAAAAAATTTCGTTTTAGATGTACATTTTGGATTAATAGTGTTATTACTTAGCCTTGCTAATGTTACCACTTTAACTTAAATTACTCTAAATACAAAAAAAAACTCATTAACGCTACACCTGGCAACCTCAACTTTGTAACGCTTCCTTGTCTCGGGGTTTATAAAATGCAGTGAATTAAAAGTTTGTGTTAATTTTGGATTTACTCGTTTAACGTGGCTATTAACTAATATCATGCGACGTTATTAATGCCGGAATAATTCTTTGTACTACTTAAAAGTAAGTAAACAATGGCTGGTGTTAAAGAAAGTCTCGTTTTCAGTTGTACGGACTGGATGTCGCAGCTTCCTCCTCCACTCCACCATGTTCCATTATGGAACCTCGCTATACCCGGTAAACTGTTTGCTTCGTTGTTGATGTTTTAGTAATCCTTTAGTATATTGACTCAACGTTGGTTTTTCTAACGTTTTAGGGAGCCATGACACCATGACTTACTGCTTAGACCAGCACAGCCCAGTTCTGCAGTCAGAACCCAAAATTCTGACAATACTGGACCACATAGTTCCATGTATTATCAGACCATGTATAAACAAATGGGGAACCACTCAGGTGGGCAGTATGTGTAAGTAAATACTGAAATGTATGTTTTATTTTTAACCCTTTTCACAAGGTTTAAGTATATCCTTGACTATATTAACTTAACTGCATGTCTTTGGACTGTGGGAGGAAGCATATGCACACACAAAGCCTTACCCGGAGAAAAAAAATCGAACCCAGAACTTCTGGGCATGACAGTGCAAATAACTAAGCCACCACGTCACCTTCAATCTCCTTAAAATAAGTTAGTTGCATCTTGATAAGGGGAAACTATTATGAGTACCTTATAATTTAAGTCGAGTATCTAGTCATCCTCACTTCAGTACACATTACTAATGATGGCAATGGTATGTCTTTTAAATCTGTTGGTTAATAAAATGACAAACACGAGTTTGTTGTGTTTATGGGCTAATATAATTCTGTTACAGGTGATATTAATGTGTACCTGCCTTGTTTAGTTCTTGCCTGTCTTTTTAGTAAATGCACTTTTATTTGAATGTATTTAGGAATTCAACCTCTCCAATCAAATGGATGCTGGAATACGATTTCTTGATCTAAGAATTGCACACAAACCTGGAGATCCTGATGATACCTTTTACTTTGCACATGGAATTTACTCTTTGGTTACTGTTCAGGTAAAAGTGTTTAGCCACTAAACAATTTAAACACTTTATACACAGGCAGCACATCAGTTTGTGCTTTCCTGAATTAGTCTACAAATTGCATTGACTTTTGTAGGGATCACAATTTTTTAGGGATTCAACAATTACAATATGTATACAATAAATACAATAAATTCAACAATATGTAAGGAGCTGTTTTAAAATCATTAGTTAATATATTGAAGTGGCAAGTTTATTATGCAGTACTGTAAATGGACTAAAAAAGAATCACGAAGCTGGAATCTTAAGCTTTATTCTTCACTCCAGAAGCCAAACCAGAGAAAAACAAATTATTTTAATTGATGTAAGTATACGATTTTAAAATCCTGCAGCATATAATGGTAATAAAATCTTCCCTTTTTTTGCAGGAAGCAATAACTGATGTGGCTTACTGGTTAGAGCAGCACACTAAAGAAGTCCTGATCATTTCTTTTTCTGCTTTCGATAATGTGAATCCTGACCAGCATAAAAACCTTATTGACTTTTTGTTGAGAATCTTTGGCAAGAAACTTTGTCCCAAATCAGTACGTTTATTTGTTCTACCTAAATTATGTTTGTCATGTTTTCGACTTTCTGACCCAGATTTTCTGTTCCGTCTTAGGTAATTCCATCCCTGAAAGAATGCTATAGTTATGGTTATCAGGTTATCCTTTCATATGATGACCCTACTGCATCTGGGCATGTTGAATTTTGGCCAACTTGGGATTACTGGTGGGCCAATAAATCAGACTCTAAGTTGGTCGTTTCTTATCTTGAAAATAAAAAGAAGAATTTGGGGAGACCAGGTTAGATATTTTGCTCGTTTTAACCAAGTGATCAAAGGTTGTATGTGCAAAGATTAAGCTGTACATATTGATTACAAACATGAAAGAGAAAGACATTCATGATATGCAAACACTAGACCAATGTGGGGCCCCAACATATAAATTATTGTTGAAAATGATTGAGAGAAATCATTTACATGATCAGCATCTTCACATAGATGAATATCATTCATTATTAATAGAAACATATAATTAAAGGTTATAAATTTGTGATTTCACAAGTGTGTAAACTGGTAGCCCTTCACATTAGTTAGTACCTAAAAAGTAGCTCTTAATTTCAAAAAGGTTGGTGACCCCTGCACTAGACCTTTTGAAACACTTTGGTGCTTTAGCCAACCCCACTGGCAAGAGGTGTACTAGATGATTTGAACTGTGGTTGCAGTTTTGGAAAGGTCACACATTTAACACCATTGTGTTGAACACTGGTATTTAGCCTAAAACACTGTTGTTTTAAGCTTGGCATAAGCTAGTTCCTGACCCCATGAATATCCTTTGTACTGTGTGAAAACATTAATCTACACTAAAACTCATCGAAAATATTAAGATAACAATCCTTTATTGGAATCACAGTGCGGATATTTAACTCGTTGTAAAAGCAAAATTAATAGTAAGTCACAAAAACATGATAAATGTTAATATCAAACATTTACCAATACAATAAGTAACCATTTTAGAAAATGTAAAATACATGTTCACAGATGTATGGTTTAATACGTCATCAGTTCTGTTTTAGCATTTAGAATTTTAAACTCAAAGCTTCTCAAGCTACTCTGTTCTGTGAAAGGCACCATATGCCGGCTTATTCGTTAAGTTGTTTTAAACGTATAACTAAACATGTTAGATGTGTGGGCAGCATTACACATAACCTTATTATCATCTGTCTTTATTTCCAGCAAACAGTTTTTTCGTGGCTGGGCTGAACCTCACTGAAGATGCTAGTTATGTTGTTCTTCATTTCCGACAGTCTATGAAAAGCATGACGCTCCATGCCTACCCTCTGCTGATGAACTGGGTTAAACAGCAGTGTCCTGGCTCCCAGACAACATGCCTTAACATCATCTGTGCAGATTTTGTTGGAATTTCACAGAATGAATTTTCTCAGCTAGTTATTGAACTGAATAGGAAACTGTTAAAGCAGAATTGTTTTCAGGAAGTTTCATTTTAGCAGAACAGTTAAAACTCGAACTAAATACGCAACCAAAGCTAAGATGCTAACTGCTTAGGATACAGTCTTGAGTGTTAATGCTACAAATCGTACTGAATATATCTGGAGATGTTGCAAACAACATGAACAATAAGTGGATGACTGTTGTTGACATCGCCTTTGCACAGATCACAGCTTTGCAGTCTTAATTAAAAATGTTTTTCACTAAGTTACATTATAGACATTCAATTATACATATTTTTAAAGTATACATGTACAATTGATGCTTCGGTTAAAAGTTGTTTAAAAGTTTCTTGTCTTATATAATAATTGACTGCACTTAATAATAAATGATAGTATTTGATATTATATTTGAATATACTTTGTTACTGAAAGTATTAAAATGAATTAATTATTTTTTTATATGTTGAACAAATACATCATTTTACGTAAACATATCTTTATGTGCAACCAATGTTTATAATTATTTTATGTAAAAGTTAAATACATTTTTCAGTATGAATGTGGTTTCTTAAGCCAAAGATTTGCTGAGATTAATAGATAAAACTACTGACTGTTTATTAACTATATTTGAGAGACATCCATTCAATTATTTATTAACCATTGTGTGCAGATTTCTGGCCGCTCATTAGTAACACTGTTTAATATAACTTCTATTGTGTTGATTTTCGAATTTTAACTGTGTTAAACCTCACAGTTTACCTTGCACAAAACAAACATTTCTTTCCTGAATGGCTCGCCTCAAGCTGTTTATATGGTAACGCAATCTGCTTGCGCGCCTCACTTGTCTGGAATCAGACACTGGACACTTTGCCACAGCCGCTCAGCCAGCATCGGACCACATTATACTCAACAAAACTGGACTGGATTTGGCTATATTGATTAGCCGATTTTGAAACTATAGAAAAGTGGCACCTGGGCCAGATGATTCTGCTAGCTGGGTATGCACAAGTGGAGCATTAAACCCTGCAGCAGAGACTCACATTATTTATTAATTTACAGCCCTGAAAGTTGGAGAAACATGCAAAATCCTAGCAAGACAAACTCAGAAGGATTCTACAAAGCATTCTTTGTAAATGCTGATCAGTGAATATTTTTTTTCACTTGACTATTAATAAACAGGCTGCCCCTGGTGGGTTCTTGAGCAAGGACCTAAACTCCATTGCTTAGACAATGTTTATATAAGTTGCACTGAGAGAAGGAGCTGCTTTCAGTTTCATTGTACATGTGTATAGTGACAATAAAAGGCATTCTATTCTATAAACTTTAACATTACTGTAAACCTTTTAAATGACTGAATGCTAAAAATGTAAAGTGGCCTTGTGACCCTAGATGTCACATGATTCAGGTGAGGTGGATCCTAATCACTTCCACCCTCCAGTGCCAATTTCTTCCCACATTGAACTCTAGATTATTAAGGGATTTACAGGTAATCTACTGAGACTGCCTGTTTCTTAGAGCACAGATCAGACAGGTGGCTGTGTGTAGCCAGGAGGATCTCATTACAAGATATTCCTCAGCAGCACAGAGAACCACAGGAAATGCTGGTAGCACCAGACTGAGCTAGCCCTAACAACCTGTTCCTCATAATAGCGACAAGTATTGCTTATAACACGACAAAAAAGAGGAAGAGAAGTTGTTTATAGCGAATCCAACCGAGGCTCTGAAGTAGGGGAAAACACGACATTAGAATTACCGGAGGAGTTAGGCGAAGAACAACAGACAGAAAGGGAGCTCGTAAGTGTATTATAGTGACGTCACACTGACGGAAGTGCTGTTGGGTTCACCTGTTGCTAACCTAAAAGGAAGAAGTAAACAACGTTAGTTTAAACTGAGCCAAATCATAAATATTTTGATTCATAAAGAGACAATATTGTAAGCCAGTGCTTATGGATAAATTAAAGAAAGTTTTAAGCGGTCAAGACGGCAACGATGATCTCAATGTATTACAGGTAATAGATTGCTGTATGTGCAATGTGCTCTGTATTATATTTACATTGTATGTAATTAAATAAATATATAGTAGTGTTAACTGTAGAGACATTATAATTATTATGAAATGATATTAAATGAGTTAACCGACACATACACAATGTTACTACTGTGGTAAGTCGGTTAATTATACACATTGTTCGTGTCAACATTTTTTAGTACTAATGAAATAATTCCCCAGATACTAAACTGTACGTTTCAAACATCTTAGTTATTTCTATCTGTCTGTCTGTATCTATCTCTCTACCTATCTGTCTGTCTATCTGATTATCCATCCATCCAACCATCTGCAGTAAATTTAATCTATCATCCACTGTAGGACCATTGCCCGTTGATGCCCGATGTCTTCATCAGAATTCAATCATCTTGTCTCTTTCTATCAGTATATCGACATCCTTCTGGGTGGCTGGCACTATAATGTGGCTGTTCGCATCTACGGGACAATTCTGCAGCTCCAATCAACCTGTTGGCATGTTGTTGGACTGTGGGATGAAACCAGAGCGTTTGGATTAAGCCCACACAGACATGGTGTGAACATGGAAACTTCACACAGAAAGTGACGATCTGTTACCTGGATTATTCCACCTAGGAATCAAACCTATGACTTATTGCTGTTAGCTGTTTAATTTGTATAAAGTAACTCGAAAATACAATTCATCTGATAATTTAAATTTTTTGGGTCAGATAGGTAAACCACATATGAAGAAATGGATCTACACATGACTCTTGATTTGATTTTGCATTTCAGGGTGCCAGTGATGCCACTTCACTAGCATGGGGTACGAGACTTAAGGCTTTTGTAGCCTGCTTTGCTCTGGGAGTCCTTTGTTCCATCCTGGTATGTTGTTTTATTTAATTGCAGTGTCATACTTATGTTTATTCTCACCAATGTTTTTGTGTTTTGTATCATTGGCAGAATTATATATGTTTACAGTAATTTAATCTTTTTTTTATTTTTTAGGGAACAGGTTTGTTATGGGTCCCTAGAGTAGGACTGACCCTGTTTGCTGTTTTCTACACCTTCGGCAACATAGCATCACTGTTAAGGTAAGTATTGACAAAATGGGCAATGTACTTTTGTGCTACACTGCAGTATATTCATTTATGTTTAATTTCTTGCAGTACCATCTTCTTGATGGGTCCATTAAAGCAAATTAAGAAGATGTGCGACAAAACCAGAGCACTAGCAACAGCAGTTATGATCGTAAGTGTGCACACATTCACTGATACATCAGCATGAAGAAAATAAAAACCTTCTTGTCATTATACTCCTATTTGTAATGTTTTACAGACATGTCTTGTCTTGACACTCTGTGCTGCATTTTGGGTAAGCTAGTTCTACATAAATTAATTGACGCACGCAGTGTTGACTGTATTGTTGTCATTATAAAATATATTAAATTGTTTACAATAACACTGTTGTGTCACGCAATTTACTGCAATTTATATGAAACTGATATTTTGTGAAATATAATGTATTGTTTTTGATGGATTGTGATATCAATACAATGGTAATAAAAACAAAAAAAGGAACACAATTAGAACTTAGTTTTCATTTTATGGCTGTTTTTTCATTATAGTTTTTATTAGGGCTGTCCACAAATAATCGATTATTCGTTGGTCGACCGAAAAAATTACTAGTCGGCCAAATTCCATTGGTCGACTAGTCGAAGGAC
>JAOTRQ010015564.1:0-18014 GCA_028565875.1 Hoplisoma paleatum
TATTAGTCGATTAGTTGAAGTAAATGACGACCTCTGGTCGACCAACAAAATCCTTGGTTGTGGACAGCCCTAATATATATATATATATAGTTAGTATAATTGTATGGACAGAGTGATGTATAGATGGATGGAATTATAGATGGATGTGTGGGTGGATGAAAAGATCAATAGATTTAAAAATAGTAAGTATAACTGGATAGACAGAGTGATGGATGGATATATGGATGGATAAATGAATGGATGGATTAATGGATGGATTAATAAATGGATGGATGGATGGATGGATGGATGAGTGGATAAAGCGATGGATGAATAGATGGGTGGGTGGGTGGGTGGATAAATGGATGGATGGATTGATAGATGGATGGATGGATTGGTGGGTGGATAATAGATGGATTGATAGATGGATAGATGGATGGATGGATTAATAGATGGATGGGTGAATGAGTGGATAAAGGGATGGATGAATGGATAAATAGATGGATGGATAGATAGATGGATGGGTGGATGGCTGATGGCACCACTTGATTTCATTTTTTTTAATCTCATTTGGCGTCATTTACTATTAATTTTACAAACAAAACTAAGTAACCCGGTTTAAGAAACTGACCGGTGATCTCCATCACCAGATGACCAGACGATGACCAGACGAATACCAGACGATAACCAGACGATGACCAGACACAGATCAGGTCACCGTTATAAAATAATATCTAAGACTTTTGAGTCTTTCCAGGAACCCGACGGCCTCAATTATCGCGACATGAAAGTCACTCGGCGTGACCTTAAACCTCTCTCTCTCTCTCTCTCTCTCTCTCTCTCTCTCTCGCTCTCCCTCTCTCTCCCCCCCCCCCCCACCTTCTGTGGGGTGTTTTGGTCAAAGAAGCAGGAAGGAGACAGACAGAGACGAGAGAATTTTGTCGGTCGGGACGGGTAACGGTAAATGCTCGAGCTTGAAGTATACAAGGTCCGGAGGATCAGAAACGGGAGGATAAAGCGGCACTGGGAAGGCGCCCGTTTTGGTACGACGTGTATAAGAAATGAAATTATGTGCTGAACAGGATTGTATCGAATGGTATCATTCACTCCAAACAGCAGAGGGTGCTGGTGCTTTAGTACAGAGTAGACAGACTAAGAGATCGATAGACAGGTGGGTAGATGGTTAATTATATTATTCATAAATGACTTTAAATAATATAACGAAAGCATTTCAGAAAGCGAGACTTTCACCTCATCGGCAGGACAGACGAGGAACCGCGGTTTAAAGGAAGACGGACAAAAGAGGAAGTTGGACCGCGGCCATCGCCGCTCCATTTGCCACCTCCGTCCACCTGACGGCGTCTCGGGTACATGCCGTTTCTTTTGAAATAATTAATCGTCCTGGCATTGCGTCGCAGGAAACGGTCGAGGACGTCTACACGTCACCAAGAGCGTCAACGATGGCCGGTATATCGAGGGCGAGGTGGTCAGGATGGATTACGTTGTGTGTGTGTGTGTGTGTGTGTGTGTGTGTGTGTGTGTGTGTGTGTGTGTGTGTGTGTGGAATGGAACGGACCGCGCGCCGGCATTATCTTGATGAAGCCGTTATCGATTGGGTCGGGGTAAGCCGATGGGATCCAGATAACGTTGCTTTTAATTGAGATTAGATTTTTGTTTTGGTTCATTCGACGCGCACTCATCTCATTTAAGAGGGTTTAAAACTCCTCACGGATACGATCGCAAGCTGGTCCGAGCTGGTTGTGATGACGTGGACGATGGACGTGAACGCCAGATAAAAATGAATAAATAAATACACAGATTATAGAATATAAGAGAGTCCCTCTAAAGTCGAGGATGCAATGCCTGTTTCTTTATAACGCTCTGATCACATGACATCTTATTTCTATTTTATTTTTAAGTGTTACCACTGCTGGCTGAGTGGTTCAATACTGTCACAGCAAGAAGTCCCGGGTTCGATCCCCGGGTCGGACTGGGGACTTTCTGTGCGGAGTTTGCATGTTCTTCCCGTGTCAGCGTGGGTTTCCTCCGTGTACTCCGGTTTCCTCCCACAGTCCAAAAACATGCACTAGATCGATCGGAAATGTGAAATTGTCCAGTAGTTTCACAAGATCCCACCACTTACTGGTGGTTGTCGTCAGGAAGGGCATCCGGACAGAAACTGTGCTCCAAACATTAACGTCCTACCCCAGAATTTTTTGCTACGTTTGAAGAGTTTCATCCTGGTCCTTGCAGTGCACTGAGTTTTATTGTGTTTCTTGGACACACTAACAAAGTGCATGAAGTGTAGCATTTTGTTACACATGTATTAACTGTTTTTGTTTTCTTTTTGTTTGTTGGCTACTTCTCTTTAGATTATGTTGGTTGAAGGATTTAAGGGACAAAAAGTTCAGGATGTGAAGAAGCCCATTCAGAAGATGATGTTGGAAAAGGTATTAAAATGTTTGTTTCAGTCAGTAACTGGTCTCATTGTACATGGGTCACATTATTATGACCATTTCTTCCATTCGTCAACTGGCTTGTTAAGTACATGAGGGGTAGACAACGATCCTAATCGTTCTGGGTTTGAATCCACACTTGCAGATGATGTCCGCCCATGCTAGTCGTCTTGCCTGGGCCAAACGACATTAACATGACCAAGATTGGACTAACATGACTTGAGTATGTGTATGGTAACCTTCCTGTATAGAATTTCCAAATCAAAATGAAACAGACCACAAGCAGGAGGGGGGGGGCACGATTGCCTTCAAGTGCACATCATTGTAAAGAAAATGTTTTCTCTCTGCTTGGGACGGTGACTTAATGTCTACGATGGTTTATGTATGATCTAACATTTAAAAATAAATAAAACGTTCTCCCCCCAAGCTTTAATAAATGAGCTCATCTGATTTTTACTCTCTGACGTATAAAAGTTTCGCTCCTAATCTTTAAATAGCAAATGTATCAAGTTCAGGTTGTTCAAACAATCTAACAATCTAAACAAACCGAAGTAAAAATGTAGATCTAAAAAGCGTTTTTATTACAACTGAGCGATTCACTCATTTAAATGTAAAGTATTCACTTTAAGGCGGATCAGACCGAGAAAAGGCCTATTAGGACATTTTAAATGCATCTTTACTTTAGGGACAGTGTAGCCTAGTGGGTAGCGCTTTGGTAATGTTAAATAAGTAAGATTAAAATAAACACAGTAAGTATGTAAGTAATAAAATAAAATAAGAAACTATTCTGTCTCTGTACATAAAATGTTTTAGTTATGGAGTTACAGCATATATAAAAAGTACAGTGTGCATAAAAATTATTAATAGGTGAAAGTATTGTGCTTATGTGATAGTCCAGTTAACTGTTATTCTTCCCATTTTCCACCCTGTTACCCCTTCTCCCCCCAGTGAGGAGTTGTTTGTATGATGGCATGTTGTATGTATTTTGGAGTTGTATGTATGAGGAGTTGTACAGTATGATGGCATGAGGGACCAAAGAGTTTTTCAGTCTGTTGGTTCTGCACTTGGGAAGAAGCATTCTCTCACTGAACTGGCTTCTCTGGCAACTAATGATGTGGTGTAGCGTCGTCCTTTGTTTAATGTTGATGGTTCAAATAATGTCTGGTTGAATGGTCAGCGCTTGCACATTTGCACCTGACACGCTTCGCAAAAAGTCTACTGGAATAGTCTGCTGTGCAATGAATCCTGGGATAGTCTAGGTGGTGAGCATACTAGTTGAATCCTACATTTTTTTAGGAAAAGAGAGACATATGAAGGAGCTTTTAAAATGAGTTGTGAAGTAATCTGTTAAGTGTCCCCCACGAGTCTTTCGATAGATGCTGCAACTTAATAGGACACAGCCTGCAATTAGTACTTTATTTTCTGCTTCAGGGTGATGCGCTGATTTACATGGAGCCTGAGAAGCAGGTTATGTCTCGCTCGGCTGATGAGTGTGTGGTGGCTCTCTGTGACCAGTGGTAAGTGTCTTGCACTTTTCAATCAAGAGTTTTTACTGTTTTACCCAGAAACAGCTCAAGGTCTACAACTGTCAGATGATTAATTTACCAGCAAGGTATCTGTTTTGTTTTTAGCTTTCATAAAAGTAAGTGCGAGCCATTTATCCAGACCTGACATTTTCTCTTGTTGCCCTGATCCAGAAGATCAAGCTGATTCAAGCCTTTCACTGGGATTTAGGCTCGGTTTAGAAGCTCACTCTGAAGTGCCTCGATCTTTTTTTTCTCAGCATTTCTTAAAGATACAGATGTTTTGATCTGTTTCAGGTATTTGGATTACGGCGACAAAGAGTGGAAGCAGCAGGCCGTGAACGTTCTAGAGTCTCTAGAGACGTAAGTTCACTTCATGCTGAAGCTTTCTGGAACCTTTAACGTTTTTGTATGTTTACAACATGCGATGCCGATCTTCCTGATGTTGCTGCCTCATACACAACAAACGGTGCTGCACGGTGTATTTAAAGCATTTAACCCCAATCGTGCAGACAATCACACACCAGTGAAGACACACTTGTGGGCAGCAGTGAAAAACACACTACAGATAGAATGTGCAGTGACTCAGGTGACCCATACACGGTGTATAGACTGAAAATATATCATCGAAAGTAAAACAGTCACAGAGCTTAGAAGAAGGTTCACATGCTCTTTATATAACTATCTACATTTTAAGAAAAAGTTACAAGTCCTCGATATTCAACATTTGGTTTTCTATATTTTGTAGCTTCTGTGATGAAACGAGGAAAAACTTCGAGGCAACATTAGCTTGGCTGCAGGAACATGCCTGCTCTCGAACCTACGGCCTGGGTAACTCGGTCTCTTCTTTACATCAGGGTTTTACTTGGAGGGTTTTACTTCCCTCCTTTGTCTTTGGTGTCCTTGTCTGCACAGAAAAAAAACCCTACATGTAAATAAAAGTAATGTTTATAGTCCAGAATCGTTCATCTCCGCTTTTTCACAATCACTTGCTCATTTGTATTTTTTTGCTATGATTACCCACAGGAACAAGGTTGCCATGGGATGACCAGTGGCTCATCGAGTCCCTGTCCGATTCCACTATCTACATGGCCTTTTACACTGTAGCCCATCTTCTCCAGGGAGGTGTTCTCAATGGACAGGGACCCTCACCTCTCGGAATAAGGTACTATATAAACACGTGTTTATACACACACACACACACAATCACTTTAAAAATCTAAACTAAATCTGACAACACAAGAACCCTAAAAAGAGTACATGAATGTATTCAGACTGAACACATATACATATGCATAACGAGAAGGCTTCCAGACACTACGGGTTACTGCTTTTTTTTATTTGAATGGACATTGTAGCACAAGAAACAAGCTGTTTAGTGCAAGTCAGCCTGACATCGGTGTAAAATTCAGTAATATAATTTAAAATACAAGTTCGCTTTTAGTGGAGGCTGTTTGACTGTATATATACTTTTGTTTCTTTTAAACATCAGGCTAATAAGTTGCTAATAATATTCAATTCACATGTAGTCTGACCTGCTTTACAGTTTAAGATGTCTTGCGGTGAAAAACGTGTATTAGTATATTAACAGTGTAATATTATGTCATGTCCTTCATGTCAACATTTGTTTTAGCATTTAACATACCAAACCATATGAGTACCTAAAAAACACCTTAATCGAATTCTTACATGCATGGAAGTAGGCAACACTAAAGAAACAATGTTGTTTTAATTTGATTATGTCTATTAAGATTGTCTGTTTATTTAAATAAAGGTTATAATGAACGTCTCTTTAGATTTACATTTTCAGCATTTAGTAGACGCCTTATAAAAAAAAACCTTACTTACCTTTTTGTGCAATCGAGGTTTTTGCTCAGGGGCCCATCAGTGCCCTTGGTAGTAGTCGGGCTTGAACTGATGAACTTCTTATTTCTAGCTTGGTATTTTAACCATGTAGTAATCACTGCGCTAATATGCACGAATGATGCCTTTGAAACTAACTTTAATGATGATTTTTGCACTGATATTAGTAATTTGGTGAACTATCAGGTACATTGTAGCTGCAACGTTCTTCCTTAATGATGTCAGCTTTTGCTTTGATAATTTATTATTTTCTATGGATTGTTTGTCGTATTTGATTATTGTAAACATCATTTTATTTCGCTTCGCTATCATTGCAGTGACACTCAGGTTTTACAGGTGTCTAGCTAGTAACCTAAATGTGTTAATTACATAAACGCTGTACACTTATTCTGAGTGAGGATGAGTTCTTATTGTACAAATTAAATACACATGACCTATTAAGTAATTCTCAAGGTAAGTGACAAATTCTTATTATTATCAGTGCTGGAAATTGAACTACATTGCATCGAGTCTCAATTCTGTTTGCCGAATAACAACTAAATTTTAGACTTATTCAGTTAGGATCTATAGTGAGAAAATATAGCCTCTTTCAACAACAACAAAAAAGAAATTCCCAACTTTGTTACTGATTGGCTGTCATCTAGTGGCCGTATCTGCTGCCGACACTATTGGCCACACCAATAGTGTTGTTGTGGGGAAAAGACCAGACCAAAGTGGACGTGATATTTAAACACTAATGGTCCTAATTAGCAGACTATGACTGGCTAAATCTCCCATGCACAGGTGACAAAGATGTTACCCAGGTACTGCCCCACATTGGAAATGACATAGAGTTGGCAAATATACCCCCCACAAACACAAGCTGGATCCTTAGCAGATGGAGACTAATTAGCTACACTAAATTTGATCAAAAATATCTTTGGTTATAACAACACAAGCCAAAATATTGGGTGTGAATAAGAAGGCTCTTAACTGCACGAATGAAAGAAATTTAAATATACATGGAGTTTGCAAATGAGAATGTATACATTATGTTCCAAGTAGAGCAGTGTTCTATTATTATTATTATTATTAAGATAATAATAATCTTTTTTTTTTTTAGACCCGAGCAGATGACCAGGGAGGTGTGGGACTTTATCTTCTTCAAATCAGCCCCATTTCCCAAAACCGACATCCCCAAAGAGCACCTGCAGAGGCTGAGGAGAGAGTTTGAATTCTGGTATCCCGTAGACGCTCGCATCTCAGGAAAAGACCTGGTGCCAAACCATCTCTCCTATTATCTCTACAACCATGTTGCTATGTGGCCTAATGACAGGTGTGTAATGCTCGATCTGATCTAATACAAACATACAGTCGCCCCTCGAAACCCTTCAGTTGCTTCTGAGATTGGTTTCCCATTTTAAAGATGTTGCGTTTCAAGGTATTTTCTCTCGATGATGTACTGGTAACGTGTTAATGCATTCCATGGTCTGATGGATTTAACTTTTGAGTGACTCCTTTGCATCGGGTCAAACTTCAGAATGACAACCGCGTATCGAACCCGAACCTTCGAACGAGTCTCGCGCATCGAGGCGAACCTTTGAACGAGTCTTGCACATGGAGCCGAACCTTCGAACGAATTCTGTGCATCGGAGCCAAACTTTAGAACGAGTCCAGTGCATGGAGCTAAACCTTCGAATGAGTCCCGCGCATCGAACTCGAACCTTCGAACGAGTCCCGCGCATCGAACTCGAACCTTCGAACGAGTCCCGCGCATCGAACCCGAACCTTCGAACGAGTCCTGCGCATCGAACCCGAACCTTCGAACGAGTCCTGCGCATCGAGATGAACCTTCGAACGAGTCCCATGCATCGAGCCAAACTGTAGAATGAGTCCCGCGCATCGGGAGCCGAACCGTCGAACGAGTCCCGCGCATCGGAGTCGAACCTTCGAACGAGTCCCGCGCATCGGAGTCGAACCTTCGAACGAGTCCCGTGCATCGGAGTCAAACCCTGAACGAGCCCCGCGCATCGGAGTCGAACCTTTGAACGAGCCCCGCGCATCGGAGTCGAACCTTTGAACGAGTCCCGCGCATCGAACCCGAACCTTCGAACGAGCCCCGCGCATCGAACCCGCGCATCGAACCCGAACCTTCAAACGAGTCCCGCGCATCGGAGTCGAACCTTCGAACGAGTCCCGCGCATGGAGCCGAACCTTCGAACGAGTCCCGCGCATCGAACTCGAACCTTCAAACGAGCCCCGCGCATCGGAGTCGAACCTTTGAACGATTCCCGCGCATCGAACCCGAACCTTTGAACGAGACCCGTACATCGGAGCCAGACTTTAGAACGAGTCCCGTGCATCAAACCCAAACCTTCAAACGAGTCCCCCAATCTGTCCAAATTGGCAAATGATTTCCCCATGTGACTTCATGCGTTCATTTCAGTCACAGTCTGAAAGGACCAGACGTTATATTTGTAATATAGAATACATAATAATATATATTCATGGAAAATGATTGTATCGTTAGCTAAGGGAATGATACAAGAGATCAAAAAGTATTTGTTTTATCTTTGCAGTGAGAAGTGGCCAAAGGCGGTTCGTGCCAATGGACATCTATTGTTAAACTCTGAGAAGGTTTGTATCTGCTCGCTCGTCCTCACACACGTTGGCTCTCGAGTTGATTCTTAATACAACATTTTTGAACAAAATGAAATAACGAGCATAGGCTTGGTTGGGAATAATGACTTACCTGGTGGAAGTAAAACCATGATCACCCAGGGCAAGGTTGAGCCATCCCACCCTGCGTGTTCTCTAAATGTGCAAATCTCAGCTATGTTAGTTCGAGCTTTGTACCATCATCCAGCTACTGTCGGACCCTTGAGCATGACTCTTAAGGATAACGTTGCTTCTGTAATGTATGTGCACCGATCTTTTTTGCTGCCAAAACACATACACAAAAAAAGAATAATCTTATTTCATCTGATATAGATTCATGATACACAGAACGTGATTTGGAATGATGTCATTCTTACAGAGACAAAAATATCACAAATTTCCGTCCTTAATTTGCACTCTGTTGGTTTTCACCAGATGTCCAAATCTACTGGCAACTTTCTCACCCTGAGCCAAGCTGTTGATAAGTTCTCTGCAGATGGTAAGTCCTCCGAAACTCTTCATCCTCGACTTAATCACTCCCCGCAACTCATTTTGTCTGAGCCCCACCGGAAAGCCGACTAGTCCTGTCTGCACTCCATTTTCCCAACATCGAGATCTTTTACATAAGCCGCGAGACAGGACGGCTGCTCGTTTTGGACATTTGAAGGCTGCCTGCACAGAATACGCTCGTCCCGAGGGAGTCTTGACGTCGGTCCATCTGGAGAGAACTGCAGACGTCTAGCGGGTCCTCATTAGATGATGTTATTTATGGGAAAATATGAATCATTGAGCTTGGTATTAGATTGTCAGCCTGCTGTTGGTACTTGTAGGGAAAATATGTTTTATTAAATATCAATCATTCAGAAATACTTAATATGTTAATACAGCAACTTAACAGTATAAACAGAATACATCTTCAGACTATTTTGGACTAGATGTACAAGGGATTTATTTTTGGTTTGTATGTCAACATATATACTTGTGCATACATACTTCAAATGAAATAATTGACAAAGGAATGCAATATATAAACCTAGAATGAATGATCACATAAACAATATAAGTTATATAGTTAATATAAGATATAAGTATATAGTTTTAGTATTTCGATGAGCGTCTCTGCTGCACCTATAAACACTAAGTTCATAATGAAATCCATCCATAAGTTTTCTGTGAATAATTTAAAATATCAAACGAGTCATTTTGACTTTCCTGGTATTGTGATGTAATAATTGCTTTTAATTTGAGATAAAAACCTTTCACTCGATTACTAGAGGATTTTGCAGTTTGGTCTGCTAACGATTCTAGGTAGAATGTGGATTAATTAGCGTGGATAATATCTACAGACAAAGTTTCACATGAAGTCTTATGTGGGCTACAAACAATAACAAAACGACTCCCTACACGTTCTCCTAGCAACAGAAAACTGTGTGAGTTTGTGTGTTTAGCTAAATGCTCATTCATCGTGCATTGTTTTATTTCATCCGGAAAGTAATTATATTTTTACATTTATTAAACAATATCAGTATAAACATGGAGGATTTTGAGCCGTTTGTAGAGCCCATAGACCTGTTCTAACTTGTTTAAAATGATGTACAATATTTCCTCTTCAAAATGTCATCATTAGATATGCTAAAGGACTAACCAAGAAGGATGGGTCATGATGAGTCTGTTTCTCCTCTCTGGTTTTCCTTGTCACAGTCACCCTCGGCTTGCTCAACAGGGGTTTCTGTATCTATTGGTACATCTATTGGTACTCTAGAATCTTGCCTTGAGACAATGTTTATTGTATAAAGTGCTATATAAATAAAGTTGACTTGAGTAATGACCTGGGGATTAAAGCTGTGCAGGTGACTTTCCCAGGAATTTCAGCCTCCCCCCTAAAGTCCTGAAAGAGGATCAAAAGACCCTTAGTCAAAACTGACTACACTGATGGCTCCAATTAGTCTCCCTTCATATGTTAATGTGGCCAGTGCCTGAGGAATCAGCGGGGGGGAGAGTAGCAGATTAACATGAATTGTAAATAGAATGAGGAGCAGCAGATTCAAATACAAAACCTAGATGAACTGGACACATTTGAAATAAAAGGCAAGGGTTTTACTAACTGGATAAAGAATGAGATGAATTGGCGAAACAGAATACGACTACAGTTTAACTGAACTTTCCCTCACACACTTTGGTTTCCTCTTGTTTGACTGGGGTGTGAAGAGTCATCCATGATTTTTCCTGCACTCTTTATCCTTAATGAGTACAGATCCCCAAGAGTAGAAGTTTAACGAGAGTTTCGAGAGTGTAGTTTATACTTGTGCCGAGATGCTGAGTCGTACCGGACAGTGATGAAAGATGTAACGACTCGATAATGGAGGTGTGGAACTGAATCAGCAGTGCTTGAGTGCCTCAAGGAATACAAGCATTGCTGGGCTTTCTTCATACCAGCAGTGCCATGATTGTCCCTTTTGAGATCAACACTAACCACTGCTGAGGTCGAGAGAATATGACTGCTGCCCCCTAGTGTGTGTAAATATGATCTATGAAGTCCCACTATGACATGCATACTGTTTTCTGATAGTCAAAAATTTATAGATCCAATAACAGAGAGACGCTGGGACACGGTTTGTCCTCGAGTAAGTTCCGGGATGGAACTGAAGAAGGTCCTGATTGGCATCTGTCATCGTTTTATGGTCACTACAGATTGAAGTGCATCCCGTCTGTAATCGTCGTGGCCTGGTGGGTAGAGAACTGGGCTCTTGATTGGAAGATTGTCGGAAGGTTTGAGTCTGAGAGCCAACAGGTCACGACTGAAGTGCACTTGAGCAAGGCATTTAATTTCTAATTGCTCACTGGGTGCCGGGCATGTGTGCTCATTGCTGCCTCTTAGTGTGTGTAAATGGCTGTTCGACTGCACGGATGGTGAAAAGGGGTATTGAAAATTCTATATAAGCCAAAACTGGCTGTTTGAAATTAAAGATTTGAGCTGTTGGATCTTGTGTAACTAATGAACCCATTGGGTTCTAGTGAACCCACGCTAATTAAGTGATCCATGTTGTTGCCATTAACCAATAGGTTTCTTCTTTCTGCTCATGTCAGGGATGCGCCTGACCCTTGCTGACGCAGGAGACACCGTAGAAGATGCAAACTTCGTGGAGGCCATGGCCGATGCTGGCATTCTGCGTCTCTACACCTGGGTGGAATGGGTAAAGGAGATCATCGCCAACCAGAATAATTTAAGAACCGGACCCATTAACACTTTTAACGACCGTGTGTTTGCCAGGTAAACGTCACGACCAGATGATCACTAAAGACTTTGAGAAGTTTGAGCTTTATATGCTGTCCTGATTTTAAAATCTTTTAGAATTTTAGAATTATTCCCCACTGTGCTTTTATCCACTTAACTTTTTACACGCATTTAACTTAACCCGTTCAGTGAAACACACATTGAAACACACACTTATACTTTAACATAGACATTCAACATTTTCTAATCATGTCATCAAAACATTGGAGTGTACAGGGTTGTAAAGCAAGTATTCATTATCTGCAGATTGTGATGTCTTGACCTTTACGACGCTTTGTTTATGAACCAACATTTATCGATCAGCTAGAATGTACAACGATCTTTCTCACTTGTTGCTAAAACGGGAGACAAAAGCAACAAAACCCTCAAACTCGATTACCCAGGTGGCCTTTTAGGTGACCTGTAGACTCTCCGAATCTAACCAGCAGCCTTCCGTGAAAAGCCCAGTTCTCAAACTAAAAAGTCACAGCTGCCACTGATTCGGTGCTAATGCTTTAACGCCGAGTCATTTTGCTTTCACAGTGAAATGAATTCGGGCATCATTAAGACTGAGCAGCACTACGAGAGGATGATGTACAAGGAGGCGCTAAAATCCGGCTTCTTCGAGTTCCAAGTAAGTAACATGCCTGCTCGCGGTGCCACTTTTTTAATCAGTATGGACACTCACTGGGATTTACAGCACATAGGATGACCCAAAGCAGTGCTCCTTAGGTTTTCAACACAATTGTAGTGTAAAGAACACGTTGCTCACACACACAAGCAATTGTGTACCTGTGATATGAAGTTATTTTGCAGGAGTCGTAGATTGATTTCTGAAAGGTGTACCTATTCGATTATAACATGAATACCAAACATGATTAACAAGACTGCCAAAGTCAATCTTTTTTAAGGTTACAGTTCAAGGTCACATGGTGATTAAGTTTTTTTTTTTTTTTTTTAAATGTTCATGGTACTAATTTTTTCACCTAGGCTGCTAAGGATAAGTACAGGGAGCTGGCCATCGAGGGCATGCACAGGGACTTGGTGTTCCAGTTTATCGAGAACCAAACCCTCCTGCTTGCTCCCATCTGTCCTCATCTGTGTGAACACATCTGGGCCTTGCTGGGAAAAGTAAGTTAGCAATCGTTCCCACATCAGGACATGTACATGATTCGTACATTTTTACTGCTTTATTTGTTTGTTTGTTTGTTTGTTTACTTCATTATGTGACATGTCGTCTATGTCATTCTATCAGAGGGACTCATTGATGAAGGCCAGCTGGCCGGTTGCCGGTCCAGTGGATGAAATTCTGATCCGCTCCTCGCAGTACCTGATGGAGACCGCCCATGACTTGCGGCTTCGTCTTAAAGCCTACTTGCAGCCTCCCAAAAACAAGGTATAACATTATTATTATATTAAGATAATGCTTATATATTTTTGTGTTCTAATTATACACTTGAGACATATTGTTTATTCAATCAGACGTCTTCTAGAGCACCAGTCTTATTTTTTAACTATAAAATAATGTAATAAAATTATGATACAAAAAAGGCCAATTAACTACAATTAAAGCTAAAAATGAACAACTGTAAATTGGAACATCATGAAGAACTTATACACTAATAGAAATAAAGACTCGATGATCCAGTCATGAATATAACCAATATGTTAATACCACGTTTAAATCAAATGTTTAACCTTTAATTGTTTTTAGTAATTCTATTATGTCTCCTGCTAGTCCCAGTCCGTTTCAGTTTGTCTATGTGAATATCTCAGTTTAGTTCTTATGTATTATAAGCAAACATCTCGATTCAGAGGTGATTTTAAGATCCAGGTTTCCTTTCAGACAGTGTTTGCTTAGAAAGGTAAATGTGACCAGCTTCTCTCAGCTTTGTGACTGCAGCTGTGTGGTAATGGATGTCCTACGAGTGTGAATAGGACACAGAGCATTGGGGAAATTGTGGGTGATTTAATGTATCTGTAACAAATAGACTGACATTTGCTCTGACTGACAATTTTTGGATGAAATCGAATGAAACATAAAAAAAAAACATAAGCAACTTTTTAGTGTTCACATTTATTTCATACTGGGTCTTCGTAGGGTGTTCTGTAGAGAGCGTCATGAGAGGTGGGTGTTACCTACCGACTGTTAAAAGTTAAACAGTATGGCGTCGGTAGCGAGAGCATTTCTGTTGCTTATACAGATGTTCTCTTAATGTAAAATCATTGTTATTGTTAAGGATAGACATGTAGATCACTGTTGTTGTTTCATTCGCATGCAAGAACGGTTTTATGGGTCACTTTCGTCGTGACCCTCAGATAAAAAAAAATCACCCAGCACTCTGCTTGAGCTCTAAAACATCACAAAAGTTCAATACAAGCAAACACTAGTAAGAACTAATCAAAGCCTCTTTAAATACACACAATTATATGTGTTTATTTCACCTGTGTTTATATCGCTCCGGTTCAAACTCTCGAGTCGTACAAAACTTCCCATGACATAAAGCATAATGGTTTATTCTTCCAGTCGATTGTACCCATAGTAACGGCAACATGTTATTACTGCTTATAATACTGCACTAATTTAGCACTCATTGTTAATTTTTTGGGGGCAGCACAGTGGCTTTAGTGGTGTAGAACTGTCACCTCACAGCAAGAAGTCCCCTCAATTGAGGGCTTTCTTTATGGAGTTTGTATGTTCTCCCTGTGTCAGTTTACTCCGGGTACTTCGGTTTTATCCCATAGTCCAACATCATGCAGTCAAGGCAAATTGAATAGAACAAATTGTCCATCGTTTTACGGACCGTTTCCCGTACATGAAATACATACCAGGGTTTAAATCATGACGTTTAAATGCTCAATGAGTAAATAAATAAAAATAATGTTGAATTTATGTTTCATGTTAAGCGTGATGAGTTTTGTCTGGTTCATGTCGCCTACATAAAAAAAATATTAGTTGGACCACCTTTTAGCTTTGATTACGGAACACGTTCACTGTAGCATTGTTTCGATAAGCTTCCGCAATGTCACAAGATTTATTTTAATCCAGGGTTGCATTATTTTTCACCAAGATCTTGCATTGATGATGGTAGCGTCTGACCGCTACACACTTCTCCTGCACACCCCAAAGATTCTCAATGGCGTTAAGACTCTGTTGTGGCAAATCCATGTTTGAAGACACATAGGCACTTGGTGTGCATCACTTCACCTGCCTCTCTTCCTATCCTGATGCGCTAATCACTCTGGAACAAAATCAATCTGCACTCAACACACCACATGACCTTCTTCCATTGCTCCAGAGTCCAATCGTTATGCTCTTTAGCAAATTGAAGCCTTTTTCCCGGTTAGTCTCACTGATTAGTGGTTTTCTTAAGGATACACAGATGTTCAGTTCCAATCCCTTAAGTTTCAGTCCCACTGTCTGTAGGAATGTTTATACATTTATTATTAAACAGCCTTAAGTTCTACTGTGTTTTTTTTATTTCAAAGGTTTAAGTGAGCGCGTGCCCTTTTAGGACTTTTTTCCGGCCACATTCTTCCTCAAAGATGATGGGTTCCCACTATCCTTCCAGTTGTTAATAATGCATTGGACATCTCTTTTACTTTTTAAGTAGTTTCTGCAATCTCCTCAGGGGTCTGCTCTGCTTGATGTATGCTAATGAATTGACCCTTTTCAAACACACTGAGATCTTTTCCATAACCGCTGGATGTTTCTTTCGACCTGGTTGTTTAAGAAATGGGAAGCAACTCATTGCACCACTTGTTGCCTGCTGTAGGATAATCGTCCATGCCTTAACTATCCACTAGGAGGCTCTGTTTGTTTAGTTAAATCCAGGTGGCGTGTATAGTAATGGTTTCACAATACAATATTGCAATTAAGTGATGTTAGTTTTTGCCATTGATCTGGAGGTCCTTTAGTTTGCTAAACAGATAAAATTGATTTAACTTCAGAAAACCATCATCATCTAAAACCACCCACCACTGCATCCAGAACAGCAACTCAATTATTATGTTATTCTGAGAGAAATCCAGACATCAACCAAACCTAAGCGAAGGTTGACCGTTAGAAGGTCAAATATTAGATGAGTCGATGCAGGATGGGCATCAGTGCTGGTTTAACAGACGTGATAATGTGTTAATTATGTGTTAATGATTCATCCATCATCAGGCTTCAATTTCCTCTTTTCATTTTCATTGGACAGGCTAGTCTGTAATCCTGATTGTATTTTTTTCTGTTACAGAAAGGTGACAACAAACCTCCAGTGAAACCCTCTCATTGCAAAGTGTATGTGGCAAAGAATTACCCACCATGGCAGCACAGTGCCCTCTCACTCCTAGGCAAACACTACAAGGTAAACAATTGTTTCAAGATATTGTGGTACTGCTCCTGTGTATTTATGTAATATCTATCTGTACACACACACACACACACACACTGATTGCCATCTCTGGGGTGGACAAGGCGACACGGAAATGTCTAACAATAGTTATAAGAAGATGACCTACTTCCAAGTACTTCTGTGCCCCTCTTGGGTGGCATGTCTAACTGGTGGCCAAGTGGGTTCGTTCTCCAGGTGGGGTGAACCTGGTCTTTTCTGTATGCCATTCACATGTTCTCTATATGAGTCTGTATGGCTTCTTTCTTCCATAATACAAAAACATGCAAATGAGGTGAATGGGAGATTTGAAAATAAATTGTCCATGACGTGGTTGATATAAACTAATGTTAATTGTTATTTGAAACATTTTGTGTAATAAATAACTAACGTGTTTGCCATATTTAGAATTGACGATACAGTTAGGAATGATTCATTTGCATTTAACCCGTGCAGTGAAACACACATTTACACATATTAGCAGTGAGCACACGTGCCTAACTCGATGGGCGGCCCTCACCACAATGCCTGGGAGGCAGTTAGAGGTTTGATGCCTTGCTCAAATGGTGTGACCTTTCGACTCAATCAAATCGACAACATTCCGATCACAAGTCCAGTTCTCTTATTACCAGGCCACTTGTATAACATAAATAAACAAATAACTCTTCAGACTATGAATTTCGGGATCAGGGTTTTTTGAGTCTCTCCTAGTTTGTCTAGTCGCTGCACTTTGTGGTCTCTCTGGACTTTAGCTGGTGGTCATAATAATGTAGATGTTTTGAGATTCGACAGGTCATGACTGTAGTGCCCTAGAACAAGGCACCTAACTCTTAACTCTTCAGTGGGCACATGTGCCTCCTAGTGTGTAAATGTGTTTTTCACTGCACGGATTGGGTTAATTGTGAAGGATTAATTCTTCAGCATGTAAAAAACACAATGGTGAAAAGAGTCTTCGAAATATAAAAAGTTTTTTGTGATTAACATAGAAATGTCCCGTTCATTTCTCAGTGTATTTTTACAAATGTGCCGACGTGTATCCGCTCATTCCGTCACGTTTTCTAGAAAAACAACGGACTTCTTCCGGATAACAAGGTAATCGCTGTGGAATTGGGCAACATGCCAGAGCTGAAGAAGTACATGAAGCGTGTCATGCCATTTGTGGCCATGATCAAGGTAGGAAACTCTTTCCAAAGTGTTTACATACAGACATAAATACACTTACACAAACACTTATAAGTGGGAAATTACATATGGTAAAGTACGGTAATCTGAAACAAAAGAGTTTCCAGGTTTTGCATGAAGCTGAATAAATGCATCACTCACGGTCCTAAATACAAACTTCAATATGAAATATAGTTGGTGGGAGTTTGGGGTGTTTGATTTTAGGTATATACATCATGACCCGCAACAACACAATGTTTTAAGTATCAGAGAAACTAGAAGGGGCAGACGGGGAGTTGTCATGGATTTTGTTTTGCTGGGAGCTCTGGTTCACATCCCATCTTGTGTAAGCCTTAATGACCTATTCTGTCATGGATATAATAAACATGTGACGAATGGTTTTACAATCCCAACAAACCCGTCAAATGGAATAAAACTTGCACAAACAAAGACTAAGGGACTTTGTACTACTGTTGTGGACTGGTTTGAGTTTGTGTGATCATCATGTGTGTGCATCAGGACAATCTGGAGAAGAAGGGACCAAGGGTGCTGGAACTGGAGTTAGAATTTGATGAGCGAGCAGTTTTGCTGGAGAACATTGTTTATCTGACAAACTCTCTTGAGGTAGGTGGTGGAACTGCTGAATGTGATGAATTGCTCTGTAATCTTTAGGGCTGTCCGCAAATAATCGATTAGTCGTTGGTCGACCGAAAAAATTACTAGTCGGCCAAATTCCATTGGTCGA